>JAULBS010035635.1:0-10128 GCA_032355785.1 Symmetromphalus regularis
ATTATTAGGTAGCCGTTTATAAACTATTTATATATATTATTATTATCATTATTATTAGGTAGCCGTTTATAAACTATATATTTATATTATTATTATTATTAGGTAGCCGTTTATAAACTATATATATATATATATTATTATTATCATTATTATTAGGTAGCCGTTTATAAACTATATATATATATTATTATTATCATTATTATTAGGTAGCCGTTTATAAACTATTTATATATATTATTATTATCATTATTATTAGGTAGCCGTTTATAAACTATTTATATATTTATATTATTATTATTATTAGGTAGCCGTTTATAGACTATATATTTATATTATTATTACTATTATTATTATAGCCGTTTATAAGCTTATATTTATTATTATTATTATTAGGTAGCCTTTTATAATATATTTATATTATTATTATTATTAGATAGCCGTTTATAAACTATTTATTATTATTATTATTATTATTATAGCCATTTATAAGCTAAATTATGTTTATTATTATTATTACTTTTATTATTATATATTTATTATAATTGTTATAGCCGTTTATAAGCTAAATTATATTTATTATTAGTAGTAGCAGTAGTAGTAGTATTATAGCCATTTATAAACTAGTTATATATATTTAATATTAGTATCATTATATTTATTATTATTACTATTTATTATTATTATTATTGTTAAATTTTTATTTAAGGACATTTTTATAATAAATATGTTTTTGTAAATGACATATTTATCTATTTTTTACATTATACAAGTGATAAACAATGTAGCTGATACCTCCAGACATGATCTAGTTAAGACCATGTAGTCATACTACAATAAAAGTTTGTTTTATTTAACGTGGTCTCTAAAGCACATTGCTTTTTTAATCTTATCATCGACTATTGGACGTCAATCATATGGTCATTCTGACATATTTATTTAGAGGAAATCCGCTGCCGCTACATAGGCTACTCTTTCCGATAAGCAGCAAGTGGTCTTTTATATGCACCGTCCCACGGCCTTTAATGAATCCGTTGTGGACCACTGGCTGGAACGGAAAATAGCCCAAACACTTAGAAGGATAGATCCGATGACCAACTGGTTCACAGGTGGACATTATCACCCTGGATGTGTAGCACTCCCAAGATGATGCATCCATTTTGTTATTTTAAAGGCATAGTCAACGTAATTTAAGGGGATAATTGTCTAAATATTGATTACAAATGAACTTATATCCATTTGTGATACTAGATCCCCCTTTCATAGTAAACTGAAAAGTACATATTTTGTAAATATTTATTTAAATACACTTTACCTAATTTAGCATTTACTAAATTGGTCTCTTATTGATGTGCAAGGTGGCGTTTACTCTTGAAATTAAAACAAAGATGTCAGTGAACAGGTGATATGCACTTTTTATTGGAACACCCTATACCAAGTATTGAGTGCTATGTGTCAGATTGATTGATTGAATGATTGTTTAACGACCCCCCAGCACAAAAATAAACATCGGCTATTGGGGGTCATACACTGGTTAAAATTTAAATTATTTAAAATAAATCAGTGTAAAGAGCTGATATAATCATTACTTGAGTCCTGCATGGCTTTATACATTGTAGATGTAATGAACATTTAAAACTAATCGACCTGCACTGTCTGTCTAAGTGATATCTATAAGTAACTATCAAAGTTTCTGTCAGAACTGATCTCCAAGGATAAAAGATGACCCAGTCACTTTATTCTAGGAATGAGATGTCTGCCTTGTGCAGTGGTTAAGCTGACGGACTCATGACTGGTAGGTACCGGGATCAAATGTCAGTCAAGGCATGGAATTTTCAATCCTGATACTAGCTCCAACCATGAGCTCAATGGGTAGGTGTAAGACGCTTACACCGACCAGTCGTCCACAACTGGTTCATCAAAGTTTATTTTGTCAGTCATTATGTCTGAAACTAAAGTTCTTAATAAAATTGATTCAGTACACTTTGTGTTTAGTGCAGAAATTGGGACAATTAAATAATAAAAAATCATGTACTAAGTTGTATTGATTTTTTAAATTGTGTACATTATGTATGGCACAAACATAATGTACACAATCGGCAGAACAAATTATTTCCAGGCTTGCATTCGACATTGAATAATATATTCATATGTATGGAATAACTTTGTTCTCCAGTGAGAAATTACTTACTATTGCACTTTTCACACCCATAAGTTTTTCCTTCAAGAATTTCAATATCTGTGAAATTTTCCAGTATTTCTGAAAGATATTCAAAATGCAATGCATATCAATTTACCAGGTTTACAAAGAACAGCAATAAGACCTACACTTTGTAACACACTTGTTTAAATTACACTTACTAACTTACTTACTTATCAAAGGCCTTGACATGTGCTGTCCTGTCTGTGGGTTAGTTACTTTAATTTGTAGCTACATTAAAAAACAACAATAATAAATGTTTTATTTAATTTTAAAATTAAATAAGATATATAACATTTCTAAAATAATTTTTTTTTTATAAAAAAACATTTAAAAATCTCAGTCTGCAGCCATGCATTAGCAGATCCATGAATCGGTCTTGTGTTTGGAGATTATTTTTTTACCTTTATAATTTAGTGATAATAACACCCCTTACAATATTAAAAATCTTTAAATATCTTGGGATACCCCTTTCCATAATTTCAGCTGCAATCCCTATCATGAAACAAAAATCAAATAAAAAGTATTTGTTATTTAAAGGCACAGTCTCCGAGTAGCACGGTTATATATAATTATAACCGTTAATTATAACTGTTAATTAATTATATATAATATATTGAAATATGCCTTCAGTTAAATTCAAACAACAAATTACAATCAATTAAAGCAATCTACTAGAATAATTAAAATGGCAACATATAACCTTGAGGGTCGTATTCATCATAGGTAACACGCTTCATAAAAAAGGTTACACACCATTATAATTTTTGTGTGCCAACCCCTGAAATTACCCATGGCAATCAGCAATGCCATGGAGATTGCCGCAGTTTTTCATTCACATTTATTTACAGCAGGCTAAATGTTTTTTTTTTGCAAGGTGTATTTATTTCTTTTTTTATTATTAAAAATAAAGTATACTTTACTCTAAAATTGCCATGGAGAATGCTGAGGACACTATTTTTACACAGTATTTATTTTGCTGTGGACATTTTCTTTATTGTGGGGGTTGGTGTGCAATATTATACTTTTTTTGTTTGCATGGATCGATTAATTTTAATTTGATTATCATTAATATATTTAAAAATAGCAAAATATAACACATGTAACTGTGATAGTGCCCCTTTAACAGACAACATTTCATCTGACCTGTTATATGACAGACATCTGTGGAGAGTTTCGAGTTAGGGGAGGTAATCTGATATCTCTGTGGGAACTCGAGAGAGAGGTCCATAAATGGTTCACGCGTTGTCGACTCGTGACTACACTCCAGACACGTCACTGTGCTGATTAACTCCCCTTGAAATGTTTCCGTGACTACAGGTGGCTCTGTCTGAAGTTCTGGAACAGTGAGCAACTCTTGACTGACTTTCTCCAGCAACTCACTGTTAAAATAAGGTAATATCTTACAATATTCTGGTGATTTAAGTAATATTAAAATACTTTAAAAAGAGCTGGGCAATCTTAAAACAGAAAATATCTTAAAACTGTTTGAGTTGGCCAGTTTTAAACACATACTCCCACGGACCCTTGACCTAATTAATTTCCAAACAAAGAAGGAATTTTAAATATAAAAATTTGATTTGTCCATAGAAATACTTCATTCAACTACATACATAACCACCACATCTCACTTATTATTAATATTTTAAAAATAATAATGAATTATGCTCACGGACAAATAAATAGAAAAAAATTATATTTTGTTTTCCGTTGAAGGTGTGACGTATATATTTCGAGTCATGTGATGGGTATTCCCCCGTTAGCTGTTATTTTAAAACTTCTGAATACTTTATTTCGCTCCATGAGGAGTTCCGATCTTGAAATTTTTAAATATGAGTAAAATCGACTGACTCGACATGGAATTCTCTATGCTATGGTTCAGTTGTGTGATATAAAAACGAGATCTAGAATAACAAATGCATGTAAGTTTCATTCGTAATCAATATCATGACCACAAAGCCCCTTAAATTCCGTGGGAATATGCCTTTAAAACACATTACAGTAGTTTGAAGACCTGAATAATTTTAAAACAAAATCTTACAATACTCTGATTAATTGGCAAAACCAGACTTTGAAGATGGAATTGCAGTTCCTGAAGAGGCCAGCATTCAGGGGCTGATCTAAGCAGAAGCCGGAAACATAATATAAAATCCCTGTGATAGGTCGGTCACACTTTTAACAGCCAATCAAAGCTGCATACAGAAAGACCTTTCTGCATATTTTCTATTTCCAATTGCCAACCTGACATGTGGGCGCACAGTAACATACAACAACCACAGTTTAAGCTTTGTAACTTTTTTGCAATCCTCTTTTGATAATAAAAATATTTTTAAAAGGGGAAGTGGCAGAGTAAAGGGGTGTTCTGGAATCCATGAAACCCCTTCAGGTCCAGCCCTAACTAAGTAATGTTATACTCGGTATAACTTACAGAGAACATATTACAATACTTTAAAGAGACAAGCAAATTAATACAATGAAAACCCCTTCAGGTCCAGCCCTAACTAAGTAATGTTATACTCAGTATAACTTATAGAGAACATCTTACAATACTTTAAAGAGACAAGCAAATTAAAACAATAAAACAATTACAAACCAGAGGAACTCTTGGGCATCATGCTGGAAATGTCCCTTGAACATCGGGATGAAATTCCAAACGGCCTGAAGAAAGGCGTGAGGACTGACCTGTGCCCACTTCCCTGACCACATGACCCGAAACAATCCATGCAGCTCCTGACACAAACACCTGAAGCAAACAATATTATTATATTAGCCTACATTTATGAAATTTCATAGATTATTGCCAGTTTGATATTCTATTTATTACTCCTGACAATTTTAATTATACCACACTTTAAATATTCTTAGTGCATGACATTTTAGAAACATGCCAGCCTATAAGATTATGCATGATATAATGTTCAACATTTGTCTACCTGTAGTAACGTCATTTTCTCTTTTGTGAAATGACAGTCATATTAAGTACAGGCAACCTTACTGGCCCTAACATCCAAAGTGGTCCAATGAAATAACAGGTTACTGACTTTCTGATATTGTTTCAGTTAGAAAATATGAAAACTATATTTCCCATTATTAGTGTCCACTGGGTAATAAAATGAGTTTTTTACCTCATTCACTATATTTATATTCAATACCATAAATTTAGCCATACTCACCTGGGCCAGAACAGAGGGGCAGCGAATAAGGTGGGCCATTTGGCATGGACCTACAATTTTGAGGGAGCTACTTCCCCTGGTATTTAGCATAGATTACAAAAATACTTAGGGAACATCCTGAAATAGGGGCCTACATTTCCCATCTGGCCCGGGCCTATTACTAGCTTTGCATGGGTCACTACTCACGAGAACT
This sequence comes from Symmetromphalus regularis, assembly GCA_032355785.1. NCBI lineage: Eukaryota > Metazoa > Mollusca > Gastropoda > Neomphalida > Neomphalidae > Symmetromphalus > Symmetromphalus regularis. Next base: position 5,564 of record JAULBS010035635.1, read on the forward strand.
CGTCGAGACTTCCGGACGTATCTAGACTGATGGACGGACTAGTACCTCCTCCACTCAATCCACCGGAAGACATCTTCGAGTTCGGTGTCGAGACATTCTCACTGCTGAGATGCTGTAAAATTAATTCAAATCAACTACTAAGTAATTCAGTAACAGTAATTTTTTTCTCATTTGCTTGTATCATCTACCAATTTTCAAAATAATAATAGGAAGAAGGGAAAAATTAAAATTATCCATCCACTGTACATGATTGTATAAAATAAATCAATTTTAATTCATTTATGCAATGTTGCAGTTCAAAAAAATCCAAAAGCAATCTATTATTTGTATTTCAATTTTACTATTTTTAGAATTAGCACATTTTAAACTATTTAATTGATAATTAAGGCACAATATACACAACATTATACTAAAATACAACATGGGCATCAATCTGGCTTTAAAAAAAGGGTGGGAGGGGACAAACAACCATGTGCCTCAATGTATAACAAAGTTTTAAAGCTGTTTCTTATTACGTCAACAATGACATTCGTACAATATGATAAAAGAGATGACTACTTGCCATTTTAAATAAATAATGTAATTAAATTAGTTTTTTTGGTTTTTGCTAAACAAAAAAGTAGAGGAGACATTTATATAGATTGTTCCCTGGCACTGAAAAACGACCATCATATACACACAAGAGACAATGTTATACAACTCTATCATACCTGGAAGCAATCCAATGTGTTAAGTCTCCTGTACATTCTGCTGGCCGAGCAAAATGATGGTGGTGTGTCACCACTGGCTGCCATGGGAACCGGAGATAACTGGGCGTTAGACTTGGGCACAGGAGACATTCGGATGGGTGTCAGTGGAGGACTCAAACCACTGTAGAACTGGAGATGCAGAAAGAACTTCTGAAACTTTTCAACATGTCTGAAAAATACATTGAAAATTATTCATAATGGCATGAAAAGTGGAATTAGCCAGTTAAGCTCAGTCTGAACATTTATAATGATCACAACATTAAGATGGTGGAAGCTGGACTCTGTGACTACTGTTACCAATAAGCAGCATATGCACTAACCCACAGACAGGACAGCACAAATCAGAGCCTTTGATAAACCAGTTGTGGACCACTGGCCCTGTTTTATAACCCAGTGACTCACTCATATCTCAGACTGTTGTATGGAATTTCACATAATGTTAGGCTACTTCTAAAATCAAGTGTATGACAGTGTGCTGGATTAAATACAGTCATCTGAGATTTCAATTTTGTGTAAGTCTCAGTATCTGTGTGCTAAAATCACTGACTGCGCTTCCTTAAGGTCCATTCATGTGGCAAGATGTTTCACTGGTTCAAGGAGTTATGACAGTAGATGTTTCACTGGTTCAAGGAGTTATGACAGTGGATGTTTCACTGGTTCAAGGAGTTATGACAGTGGATGTTTCAATGAAAGCTTCTATTATGGCTTTCCAAGCTGGATTGACTGAAAGATAGAGGCTAAATGAATTTGGATTCAGTAAGTTGGAATCCTACTATATACAGTTTATGTTTTTATTCACACAATGATTAAAAGCTATGTAATGAGAATCTGTGCAGTAAGTTTTAATCCTAATATATACAGTCAGTGTTTTTATTCACTCACAATGATTAACAAACTACATGTATGTACCCGAGTGCTTGAAGTATGGAGTTTAGATAGCACGTGTTGCCGAGGTTACGAAGCCCGGTGACTCCAGGAATAAGTGTTCTCTTGCGAATCACTGGTGAAATTGGGGAGACTGGTAACGATCCATCTAGCTTGGGTATCTTCTCTGGGGTTTCCTCACTCTGACAAAACAACGACATGACTTTACTATAAGTACAACTACATTATGGTTTCTAAAAAAAGATAATATTATCAATTTAATACTCTTAATTGCTAAAAGTACATCTATAAAACAAAATGTAAAAGTCAACACCTAACGTTAACTGGATTTCAAAATAGTCTGAACATGTATTATCATATTTCTATACTAAATAATAAAACAATAAAATTTGAAGAAAAATGGAACATTTGGAGAATATTTATTATATAGAATATAAAATATTGAATTTGTCTTTTTTAAGATTATATTATTATAGCATATAGATGTGTGCTATAGATTTATATTATTGATATAATGGAGACTAGTAAATTTGATTTTGTAATTTCTTATCCTACTATTTTGAATTTGTACATATTTGAATATAATATGTTTAATTTATTCTTGTAATTTATCTGATGTCACTATTTTAAATGTATTATATATTTTGTGGTGAAATAATAAAAAAATATATGGATTATGTGCACGTCAAATAAATCTATTAATCGTAATAAATTAACACACAGTCAACTGATTCTGTATAAATTGAAGACCTACATAAATAATGGAGCTCAGAAGATAAATAAAATAAAAGTGGATTAAAAAAACATATAATTAAAATGACTTAATAATAATATTATTCCTAGATCTTTAAATAATATTTTACTTTTGATAGCTGAACTTCACATAGCAATGGTATTTACTGATAACAGAAAATAAAATACAAACTCAATATACTGTAAAACATGAAATTAATGCATCCCCAAATTATTGAGTGACGGTGGTCAGACTAAAATGTGACATGAAATTAATGAGAGTGGCCTCCCTTTGTTCCTTACAGGACTAGTGGTTAATTTTATTTATTTAATGACCCAACACAAAATTAAACGTCAGCTATTGGGAGTCATATGTCTAGTGGTTGAGTAAATATTTGTAATCAGACTTTTATTACATACTCATGCCTAAAGTTGTGCCTTGTGTTGTTTTTAATAGAATATGAGTGATTATCATGTACTGGTATTTTAATGTCCATTTGTTTTGTTTGAAGGTCCCATCAAATATTCACTATAGTTAAAAATAAATGCGTCATATTGTTAATGTGAATAACATGGACTCGCATTTTTATCATAATCACATTAATTTCAATACCTACAGTAACTGTTAAGTGATAACGTTTACCTTCACTGCTTTAGCCATAAACACGTACTGTATCCAAGACCCAAATACTTTCTGAAGGAGAGATTTCCTACAAGAAGAAAATCTTATCAATAATAATGTGACAAATTTATGCAATAGTTCATGCACACAAAAGAGAAACTAATAGAGAATTATTGAAATTTCAACCCTTTAAAATTTTATTCTTGCATGTTAACATTTTAATTTTTATTCTCAATGGTCCAGTGATAAGACACCAAGCTTTCAAGCCGAAGACCATGACTCAAAACTGATCAGACGTTGGCTCACACTTGACTACGTATCAAAATTTACAAATGTCTGACAATGATTAATAAATCAACGTGCTCTAAAAACTGGCATATTAATTTCAAGAATATGTTATGTCACTGAGTTCGTAACTAAAATGTGTTTTGTTAAATAACTGAAAGATATTGCTTACAAGTTTGTTGATTGTAGTACAAGAAAACTAATGATAATAATTTGTTTTTATTTTGTTTAATGACACCACTAGAGTACATTGATTTATTAATCATCAACTACTGGATGTCAAACATTTGCTAATTTTGAATCACAGAATGAGCCAGCCTCTGACGGGTTTTGAACCAGCCTCTGACGGGTTTTGAACCAGCCTCTGATGGGTTTTGAACCAGCCTCTGACGGGTTTTGAACCAGCCTCTGACGGATTTTGAACTAGCCTCTGACGGGTTTTGAACCACAGTCTTCAGCTTGAGAATCCGATGTCCTACAACCAGACCACTGAGGCTATAAAGCAAATAAACACAAAATTAACATTCAACAAGCCTTCTGAAGTTTTTGTAGAAAGTAACAAATATTATAAATCAGTATTCTAACCTAAAGTGACAGTCTGCTGTGACCTGTTTGTCATTCTCGTCAGCCATTGATCTGAAAAACATCATGTCAAATACAACATTAAAGAAAATGACATTTTAATGATTAATTCAATTTAATATACTGGCCCCTCCAAATAAAGAAAGAAAGAATGAAAGAAAGAAAGAAAGAAAAAGAAAATGTATTTGCAGAGCAAAATACAGCACAGTCACAAAGAACACATATATGTGACAAAAGTTATATAATAACAATATTACAAAAAATTAATGAACTGTAAATTTAAAATTTTCATTAATTATTATTCACAAAAAATATAAATAGGAAAACATAAAGAAGTGAGAATGACACCTACAGTTGAAAACATAAAATCTGCATTACCTATTATGGGTTGAACATACATGTACATGTATGTACACAATAGTTTTAGGTAACTGATTTCATTTTTATAACACTTTACAAAATATATCAGGGCTGTTCCAGTTAAATTTATACTGGGAGGGGGGCAGAACACTTTTAATTTTTTAGAGTACCACCCATATAAACAAATTTATTTTCACCCCCACCAACTTTTATAGAATATGGTCATGACCCCCTACCAAGGTTAATATACACATGGATTTGATATAAAAATGACCCCCCACCGCATAATGTATTTATTGCCGGTGGTCACAGACCCAGTACCAAGGTAATTATAATTTATAATTTCTTTC
>JAULBS010035657.1:0-10128 GCA_032355785.1 Symmetromphalus regularis
ATACATACATACATACATACATACATACATACATACATATACATACATATATATGTGCATGCATGTATAAATAAATACATACATACATACATACATACATACATACATACATACATATATATGTAAACACCTTCCTACCGACCCTATTTTTTTAGCATGTAATACGAAACAGGTTTTTGTGTTGGCCTTATCGATAAGAGTACTAGTAGTCGCATTATTTTAGCGGTAGCGGGTTTCGTCTCTTCTACTTACACTCATCTCTGTCCTGGACAGAAGCTAAGTTGTGTGTCCAGGACAGCGTGCTTGGACCGTAACTGGATATAAGCACGAAAATAAATACAACCAACCATCAATCACGAAATGGCGGATTCGTTGCATATCTCACAATTTTTTTTATTTTAAATAAATGTTTTTTTTTTTCTCCACCAAATTTAGATCTGCAAGGCACAAAATAATTTTTCTCTTAACTAGCAAATTGCTAACCAATGTTAAAAAATGATTAGCAGTTTTGGAAAAATGTGTAGCAATAATTTCCAATAATTCGCGGGCTACTTCTAGCAAGATTTGTGAGAGTACATTACTAAACTAACTATGCAGTGTCACCAATTCATTGGCATTATATTTTATAGCAATGTAGTGAACCCAAGGAACAATTCAATACAGACCATGAAAACACAGAGAAAAAGTGGTGTTTCGCATTTTGCTTTGAACAGATAATTTTGACTCGCAATTGGGTTTTTTTTCCATCGCAAATTGCGATGCAAAACCTATTATTTTGTGCCTTGATCTGTTTGGTTAAACTTAGTAACATACTTATTGAAAGGAATGTTATCTAGTTTCAATTGGTGTAAAGCAAATTTTAATCAGTACATTTTTAATTTGTGTAAAAATGTAACTGAAAATCGTTGGGAATTCAATCAGTAGGAGCAGGTAGTAATGGTGATACGTATTTATTTTCATTTGAAGAATTTGTTTTTATTTCCTATTTTTTTGTTTTAAACAGTATTTTATTTCATCAATTTAGTTTTTGCGGAAGTGATCAGTCGATAGGCTTCCTTATTGAAAGATGGAGGGGAGGGGGGGTGGGTGGTTTAGTGGGTCCAAAGATATTATAAAGACTTTTAATGTTGACTGAAAGAAGTGTATGGTCTAATGTTTAATTGTTAGTTATGAACAAACTATAATTGGATTTTTTTTTTATTAAAACTGGTAATCCAGCAGCCAAGTAGGCATTATTTTGCTTAACCTTGCAAAAATACCCCAAAGCAAGTTATTGCTGATTTTCGTAGGGGAAGTGGTGTAGAATCAGAATCTGAATGATGCCCAGCTGACATCATTGAGCATTTTGAGTTTTTCAAGATGGCGTCCAGAATAGCGGACGCTGTAACCTGAAAGACTAAAACACTCCTTTGTTTTTCAGGTTACGGCGTCCGCCATTTTGGACGCCATCTTGAAAAACTCAAAACGCTCAATGCTGCCAGCTGGGCATCATTCAGATTCTGATTCTACACCACTTCCTCTACCAAAATCAGCAATAACCTGCTTTGGGGGTATTTTTTTCAAGGTACACCCCCCCCTCCCGGCTGCTGGACTATTATTGATCACGTTAAATTAAAATTGTAGTTTATCACTAATATATGTAAAAACAACAAACTATTACTCTTGTAACTATTATGTCTTTAAATGCAGTGCTATACTAGTGGTATATCATAAATCGTGCTCTATCTTGGTACATTTGTAGAGAAGTGAATATAAACAACCCTTGTTATTATTAAGAAAGCGTATTCTATTATCAGCGGGTTTCTTCTTTCAGGGTCGTACACCGACATCCCGTAACCGTAGATTTAATAAACAATGCGCCAAGCTTTCCTTAAACCAACATTACTCAGGGGCGGTTCCAGCAATTGTGAATAAGGGTGGGGGTGGGGGTGCTACTATGGAGGGCGAAGTCTGACCTCGCGGTGGCCAGTACTTGCGCTTAGGGTTTTACAAGAAAAAATTTCATTGCCCGAAAATTAGTGGGGGGGGGGGGGCGAGCCCCTTTCCGCCCCATGGAACCGCGCCTGTTACTCTGTTCGTGATGAGCAAGTACAGTGTTTATATTTATATCACACCGAACAGACACTAGATACCTTTGATACCACAAAGTTAATATTTGCAGAATCTCTTCATTTACCTAAGTTTACACCTGTACTTGTGAATTATTCAAGTGTGCATTTAGTATTCACGAAATACAGACATGCTGACTCCAGAAAACAGACCGACCGACCGATGGGTGGACGGACGGACAAAAAACTCAGAAACAAACAGACGCAAACACCGACAGACACACACAAACACATATTTACACACACACACGCACACACACACACACACATGCACACACACACATACATACACACACACACACACACACACACATATACACATGCACACACACATACACATACATACACACACACACATACACACACGCACACACACACACAGACATAATGACATATTATATATGCACAGACAAAAGTACTGTGTAACGACACTTCTGCATTCGATAAAAAAAAGTTATAATAATAACAAATCTTGTGAAGAAATGTGATATACTAGTAAATGAGAATAGAAAAAGTGTTATCTAATAGGAACTTGTGTGCGGCTGTTGTTGTCTTTCAAATTAAAGATTACGTATCGCTTTACGTCGGAAATACCTCACAACAATCTTTATAACTTGGCCACCGCGCTAATTAGGTTCGACTGTTGCGTTACAGATGAGCTGTGGAGTGACGGTATTGATTTAGTGTCTAACACATACAAGCAGTCTCAAAATATACATAACATTGGGAACATTCAGGCATATGCATAACATTATTATTTTAAGATAGTTTTCCGGTAAAAAAAAAAGTAAAAGATAAAAAAGAAGAAGAAAAAAAAATAAAAAATTCATTAGTTGAAAAATCGGCGTGACACCATTTTGCCTACAGGTTATCTTTTCTTTTTTGTTAAAAAACATTTTAAGCATAATTTTTAATAGTTTAACGACACCACTAGAATCAGGAGCAGGAGCAAGATGAAACAAGTTTCCAATTCTGGCAAAAATTAAGGCTGCGTTCGGTCAAAATGAGCTAAGACAGGCATGCGAGTGGACTAAATTAATAGTTTCTTGTCTGATTTTGTTTTGTTCTTTAATATTACAGTAAAGATATGTAGTAGTCTTAAGTTTAAATGTGAATAGACGTTATTGAGATTCGGACATTTTCTTTAAAACCCTTAAATTTGGGTAAATCTACCTGCCCCTCGACCCCCCTCCACAAAAAGCAACCCATACGCCTATGGTCGTAATGATTAAAACGTTTTCTAACGAAAAATTGTTAGCTATCAACTAATCATTAAACTCTATATTGAAGACCTTCTTTGTTAAATAAATAATTTGTAAAATAAATACTTTTTGAAATCTTCATTTATGAAAGAAATATTTTTAAAGGAAATCCATCACTTTAAAAGATTTATTTTATTAATTAAAATAAGAATTTAAATCTTATCTTAGCAATTGTTACTAAATAGCAAATAATAAATAAATAAATAATAATAATAATATAATAATAAATATAGTAATAATAACAACAATTTAAATAAAAAAAAGAAACCTTTTCTCCACTGAGATTTGATCTCACCACACACCAGTAGTTTTCTTTGTTTAGGAAAACATTTAATGTTATCACTCTAATAGTCTTACTTTATTAATTAAAATAAGCATTCAAATCTTACCTTATTAATTAACCAAAGATCGCTCTGATTAGGTTCTTTTGTACTTGTAGGTAATTTCCTCCCATATGTCCCAGGCACTGCAAACAGCACCAGCGTCAACAGAAACACCAGTTGTAGAGCTTCCATTGGCGTTCGTAATATAACTTCCAAAATAGCTTTTCTTTACACTGAACAGTTGTTTTATTACAGTTAGAATTAAGAGTTTACGCCCAAAGAGCTATTAAACCTTTTTGCACTTATCATCTAAAGGAAATTCAGTAACAGTTTGAATTTTATCTCTAGAAAACCTCCTTCTTCAAATTAGGATGAAGCTATTGAAGGTCTTGAAATTCCGTGAATTAGGTTCGTTAATAGAGTTTGATTACAAGTTCTCTTACTAAATAAAAAAAAAAAAGAATAAAAATAAAAAATATTTCACTAGTCTTGATTTCACTTCATTTGACAACAGTTTATCCTTCTATAAAAAGGAAAGAAAATCAAGATACGCAAAAAAACAAAAACAAAGAAATAAAAATGAAAATTCATGTAATCAAATTTCACAACTTTTGACTTCACTTCATTAGATATAATAGCCACATATGAAAACAGTTTAGTTTGAAAGAGTGCGTTAAAACAATTTCACTGTAACGTCACTGTATTAATATATTCATACCATCCAATAAAACAAAACACGAAGTAAAAGTTTCTTCACATTCAGCATGTTAGGCATGTATTCCAATCTCAAAAGAGAGATTCTGTGACAGTTATGCACGATTTCCAATAACAAACTTGGTGGAATAGAATTTTCACCCTCTTTCCAACAGACGATCGAAAAACATACTGAAATAACTTTGGCAAGCAGTCTATATAAAAAAAAAAAACGGAATGAAAAATTAACTTCCTCAACTTGTGAAAGAAAAAAGAAACCTGTTCAGAAATAAAGATCTGTGGTGCTATGGGATCCCAAAATAACAAATAACTTTCAAATATAGACCGACTCGGGGGATTAGCTATTAGAATGATTATTGGTACAAACGTCGCGTGTATCGTCTGCCGATAGATGGCGGCGCGTGATCGCAGCAGAGGTAATCAGCGCGCTCTTGGCTCGCGCACAGCTCGCTCGTAACAATGGAAGCAGACGTGGATTTTAATTCGACAACACGTGTCCCCCAGCCCTCCACAGCACTCGAACATGTTCAGTTAGTCGCTGACCCAAGTGTGCAATAAATACATACTTGTTAATACTTACAATATGTGGATTATGAGTTAGACGTAGGAAACAAAAAGTAAAGTGTCCGCCTATAAACCGGTCGGTCGTTGGATCAGTCCTTCTCAGTGGACCCATTTGCAGTTTGGGCTATTTTCCGTTCCAACTAGTGGTCCACAACCGGTTCATCAGAGGCCGTGGTATGTGCCGTCCTGTCTGTGGGACGGTGCATATAAAAGACCCCTTGCTGCTTATCGGAAAGAGTAGCCTAAGTGGCAGCAGCGGGTTTACTCTAAAAATATGTCTGAATGACCATATGATTGACATCCAATAGCCACTGATAAGATAAAAATCAATGTGTTCTAGAGGCGTTGTGAAATTTTTTTTTTTTTTTTTAATTGTAAAATATTTGTTATAATAATCCCTACAGTCAATGGGAACTGGTCACCATGGGGACAGTGGAGTGAGTACAGCACGTGTACGCAGACATGTGGAGGTGGTGTTAAGGAGAAAACAAAAACAAGAAGCTGTACCAATCCTAAACCTGCCAATGGTGGAAAAGACTGCCGTGGACGTAGTTTCAGAAACTACACTTCTCCCTGTAACACACAAGAGTGTCCAAGTACGTGTTAATATGATAAACTCAAAATCAACAGTAATTATTTTATTTCTTTTCTGTTAAAATGTTATATTGTTACTGAAATTCCAAAGAATAAAAAGGAAGAAAAACCCGTCATAGCATTCATAACAATCAATATAACACCATATATGACTGAGCTTGACCTATTCACAAAACACTCCATCAAAAGCAAACATGAAGGAATTAGTATACCACTTGTGGAAATGGATAGACAGCCATGAGAATAACAGTTCTGTTTATTCATGAATACGTTTTCCTCACTGATAGTTAATATCACAGAGTGGATGTCTGTTATTTTGCAATGTTTTCTTTTTAAAGGAATATGGAAATTATCTGTGTGAGAACAGAGAACATTATATTTTACCAACTGATCAATTCTACCCCACCCCTCCTATACTCAGCCTATGAAATTAGAATGCCGCATTAAAATTACATATTTTGGCTAAATAATGAACTGCGAAAGGTGATAATATTACTAATAAATTAAAATCAATATAAAAAATATTTAGACGAGTTCAAATAGTTATATTTTATCACTAAAATTGCAATGTCACACTCCACAATAATCTTTAAAATATTTCAAAATCAGTTTGAAAATTATTTTAAGTTTATGATTCACATGCCAGGTATATGGCCACATTGGAGTTTGTAGGGTAGGTACAGAACTAATCTACAAAATACTTGATATTTACAGTTGATGGTGGATGGTCGAATTGGAGTTCATGGAATATGAATACCTCATGCACCAAGACATGTGGAGGCGGCAGTCAGGATAACATGCGGGAGAGAACGTGTGATAACCCAGAACCTAAGAATGGTGGAAGTGACTGCGTTGGAGATGATACTGAGTTTCAGACAGTCACCTGTAATCAGCAAGCATGTCCACCAGGTAAGTCTCAGGTACATGTATCTTGTGTAGTAAAAGGTATATGTACTGTACATGTATTTCATCTGCTAAATGTACATAGACAGTGTCACTGTGGTTGAACCTTCCACTGTGGCACCTAAAATGAGCTTTAAAAGCGAGAGTTGCTACATCTATCCTTCAAATCTCAAAGAGGCATGAAATGTTCCATTTTTTGTGACTGTTTTGGGGGTTTGTGAGCAAAGTATTGTTGCGTCAGTATTTATTGTTCATAACTGGGTTAAAATACCACCGTATACAATAGTTTTCTTTTTATCCACAAACGTAAACATTTGTCTTGTGTGGCATTTTCTTTGGTACAGTACTGGTTAAAGTTGATGGCGGATGGTCAAAGTGGAGTTCGTGGAGCAAGTACAGCAAGTGTACGAAGACTTGTGGAGGTGGTGTCCATAAGAAAACAAAAACAAGAAGCTGTACCAATCCTAAACCTGCCAATGGTGGAAGAGACTGCCGTGGACGTAGTTTCCGAAAACACACATCTCCCTGTAACACACAAGAGTGTCCAAGTACGTGTTAATTAGCCAAGTCCATATCAGTTGTAATGCATGTCAGTAAACATGATAGAAATCTCTCTGAAGAGGAGCTAGCTGGAGCGTTCTGAGATTTATCATGTAGAATACATTTACTTTTGATGTGTGGATTTTTGTGTAATTCCCGACATACAAATTAGCATTACTATTACAGAAAATATTATTTCAGTCCTTATCTTAAGAAATTGTTGACACCTGGACCTGTTCATATTGTTGTTTTGAGGATGCGCAGTACTAACTAGGATGTTTAGAAACATTGTGGAAACACCTAAAATTATACCATTTAATATATCAACTTTCCCCCCGATATCTCACTGCGAGTCCTATAGGAATATTTCCACAAGATATTAATCATCATGTATAATCTTAGATGATTCCTTATTAAATTATTATCCATTACAAGACGTTTCACTCAGAGAAACTTTAGAGGTTTCTTTAATAGATCACTTTGAATATGAAACCATCTTATTTCCTAAAATACTGGAAATGAAATGTCCAAATGATCTATAGTGAACATAACATTTCATTTTCATGTCTTCATTTCCCCCCTCTGGCTTTTACAGAGATAGAACGTAATTTATGTTAAAGAGTGTATTTTGCAAGCGATAGATTGTCTCGCCAATTATTTTTAATTTAGCTACGAACAGAAAGTTGGAGAAGTGCGAAAATGTAATTCAACTGTATACAGAACTGAAATATTCGCTCCACCCCTTCCTACCCCAAGTTGCGGCCACTGCTCTACTGCACAGTTCGCACATTTCTAAGTAGAGCTGGGCGGTATTCGATATACCATTCGGTATCGTGTCAATACAGATTTACCGTACCGAGCAAATCACAAAATTCTAAACATTTCTATATTAAAAAATAAGTATTCCTGCCATTAAGAAAACACTAAACATGCATCTGACACACGCACGCACGCACGCACACACACACACACACACCAGACTGTTCTATCTCCACTTTTTGTGAAAATTGAGTTGAGGTGTCCAGGTGACTTTTGGGACATTGTTCTATGTACAGGCAAAGTTTCCGACCACAAATATGCCTACAAATAGGGTATATCCATATTCAACGTTGTTGTATCTCCATATATAAAACAAGTAAGTTCCAGACTGTTCCAAGTACTCGTTCAGTAATATCACTCCTTTTTGATCACATGATCTGGAGATAGAACATTTTGGAATTGTAAAACTGGAATAAACTTGCTTGACTAAAGAAAATACTTTAGTTTTTCTTTGCTATTTCTACCATGTATTTGGATATAAGACATGGTATATTTGGTAATGCATTCCCCGATAATATATTTGGCTAATTCATAATGGACATTTATTTTATTTAAACACATTTTATTAAATTTGTTTTGGAGATACTCTTCTGGTTCTGAACTAACAATAGGCAATTATGTTATGATAGTCCAAAGTTTTTCCAATGTAATGTTTCATTCAGGAAATATCAATTTTTTAAAATATGAACTTTGTTTAAAACAATTTATGAATTTAAACTTAAATTGCTCTTTTAATTTTGAATGTTTTAAAACATTTACACTTTAGTGAACACATTATGTAATCCAGGTTTGGACCCAGAACATCTGGAAAGAGGGGTGCTTTTGATTATTGCACCCTTTGTCTGTGGAAACTTTAATGAATAAATAAAATAAATAAAAAGATAAGTATATACATATATAATGCAGAAACATATCTCCTGAAATTAAGAGCATGCACACCATTGGTGCATCTTCAGCATCTCGTGCCCTGAGAACCAAAGTGTTCTATCTCCAAAAAAAAACAAATTTTGAGAAACAGCTAAATCAAAGTTTGCAATCTTGCATTTTAACACCGTTTTAATAAATAATCAAGCTATTTTACAGTAAAATCAAAGACAATAGCATTAAACAAAGTCAATATGGACATTATTAAAAGAGAACACTTTGGAACTGAAGAAGACGGGATGAAAAGTTAGTTAATTGTTCTATCTCCAAACATAAAAATTGTAATTTTGAAAAATAAATGTACTATTTTGGTATAAAACAAAATATTAATGACATTTGAACACCATTTTACATGCATATGTAAAGTAGCTTAATTATTTACTGATATGATATTAAAATGCAACGTTGCAAACTTTCAGTTAGCTGTTTCTCAAAATTAGTTTATTTGGAGATAGGACACTTTGGTTCTTAGGGCACGATATTATAAATATTAGCAAAACAAATTTAAAGAAACAAAAACATGTTTAATTCAGCGTGCTACAAAAGCAATTTACTTTGTCTTATCTAGAGCAAAGGACCTTAGCTTATCAGTAGATAGCAAATTAAAACTATCTGACACAATGGTACTTCCAATACTCTTATAATTATGGCTCTGAAATCTGAGGTTATGAAAATATAGATATAATAGAAAACATCCATTTTAACTTAACATTGATCAAATAAGTATAGCATTGTGGGCACGTATAGTTAAAAGAAAATCTACTAAAATTTCTTATTTACCACTCAACTATATAACAAGTGCTTTTTTTTTTTTTTATAAAGTATAATGGTTATAACTGGATAGAAAACTTACAAAGTCTGTTTAATAATTTAGGAATGTCTGACATCCTTATGTTAAAAAAACTTCTCATCAGTTAAAATATTAATCGAACATGTTAATCGAAGGCAATTAGGTCAGTATTTACAAACCTGCTATACTAATATGGAGTCAGCATCTAAAGGCAAAGCATATTTAATCTTTAAACACACATTAACTCTAGAAGAATACTTTTTAAAATTACCAGAAACATTATGGATCAACTTTTTAAAATTCTGAACATGCAATCACTATCTCCCTATAGAAACAGGACGTTGGGATAGTCAATGAAAGACTATGTAGTCTTTGTGATGAAAATGACATTGGACATGAATATCACTATTTACTTCAATGTAACTACCTATAAGAATACACTTGAAAACCGTATAAAGCCATATTATTACCAAAACACTAACCCACTAAAATTTAAAGAACTGTTTAATTGCAAAAAACATTGGCATCCTTCGTAAAATCTCAAAATTAATTCTGAAATTAAACCATTATTACAGATCTCCAATATC
>JAULBS010035668.1:0-10128 GCA_032355785.1 Symmetromphalus regularis
TGTCTCTCTTATACACTATTAGACCTGTCTCTCTTATACACTATTAGACCTGTCTCTCTTATACACTATTAGACCTGTCTCTCTTATACACTATTAGACCTGGATGACAGGTTTTATTCTTGTTTGGATTAATGTCCTTGTCAATCAGATAAGATGTTTAAGTGAATTCACATATTTTATTTTTCTTGCAGCATTTAACAAGTTCAATCGTGAATGTGGCCTCACTCTACAGTTCCACAGATTTAAGGCTCTATTCATTAAGAAAGCTCTCCACACATGGAGGAACAGAGTTATCGGACTTGTTCAGATCCTTCTTCCCATCATATCGACAATTATAGCCTTGCTTGTGAACGAAATAGCCCCCCAAGACTTCAGTGAAGTATCACTGAAGTTAGATCTGACACCATTTGGAGGAACAGTTGTACCTTATACAGACGGACTGGCACCATCCAGCACAACCACATCTTTATCTGAACACTACAAAGAACTCTTTTCCAATAACAATGTAGCAGAGAAAATTGACAGGACTGTGTATCCAAATATGACAGAGTATTTTATGGAGAAGGTAACATCAATGGGAATTGCAACCTTCAACAAACGTGTTATGATTGCTGGGCAGTTTGAGTCTGCATCTTCACCTTCATATTATGGTGTTGCATTGTTTAATGGACAACCTCTTCACAGCCAGCCAATATCTTTGTCCTTTGTTATGAACAGCATTGCAGCTTTCTTGACAAGAGGATCTGATCATTCAATTACAGCATTTAACCATCCACTTCCTAAAAATGCCACCAACTTTGCAGCCATATCAAACCAAAATGCCTCAACTTTTGGTTTTACCATATCGTTCAACATCATGTTTGGCATGGCATTTCTTACTAGTAGCTTTGTGTTTTTCCTTATTAAAGAGAGACTCATTGGATCTAAACACCTGCAGACTGTTAGTGGAGTGGGTCCTTTTGTGTTCTGGGCATCAACCTTTGCATGGGATTACGTTAACTACATAATTCCTTGTTTTGCATTGCTGCCTGTGTTTGCGGCATTTCAGACAGAGGCATACGTACTGGATGGTCGTCTAGGAATGGTTTTTCTCAATCTGCTGCTGTATGGCTGGGCTGTCCTGCCCTTCATGTACATCCTGCAGTACATGTTCAAGTCACCTGCTACGGGAATGGTGGTCATCATCATTCTTAACATCATAACAGGTTTGAGGTTTTTTTGTATGCTTCTCCTTTTTTCTTCTGGTATAATTCAGAAATTATATAAAGTATGGGTGATACTACCCTCTGTTTACATCATACTCTTCAGTCGTTTGCTACAGAGAATAAGACCCATAATTCTTCCTCACAGGTTTGAGATTTTTGTAAAAACTATTTAAAATTAATATTTAAAACAAAGACCAACACAGTTGGTAGTAATGTTTGAAACACTGATATATTTACAACTATTCTTTGCAAGTATGACAAAACTGCAGTGGTCAAAATATACTCTGTTCCACTATTTCTAAAATACTGATTTTTGAAAGGGAATATTAAAACTAATCTTCTAGTATTCTATCCGGAAAGTTGTAATTAAACACGGATTAGCGAAATTCACTTGTGGATATTTCGCTTGTTTGGCTGCTATTCTCGTTAAAATAAAAGTACTAATTTTATGAATGAAATGATCTCATTGAACGAGACTAAGGTGGGGAGTGCATTTGATTCAACTTCCTCTTGCAGTGTACACTGATACACACGCGCTTGCTCATGCTGTTTAACATAGCGCAATGTAATAATTTTTTACGTGAGCAGTACATGTGTTATAGTTATTTTACCGTTCGATTTGAAACTGTGCGATGAATACAGTGGTGTAAAGGAACTGTTAGTGAAATGTGTATGACAGAGAAAAATGAGAATGTACTTTCGTTCACAGTTGGAGAACATTTTAATGGCTTAACTGGGAGAAATCGGTGAACAAAATATTTGGTTTATCTTGGCACTTTTTTGTCAAAAATCCACATAACAGCAAATATAAACGGCTCGTTTTTTGTTGGGACCGATAATATTCACCAAATAATTTGTTACTATTATTATGTTAGATTTATGATCATCAATATCTTTAATGGTAAAGTACATTCTCAGACAGAATAGTGTTTTTTGAAATTCACTATTCCTTTGGAATTCTAGTTGAAAACCTGAATTTTGACCCCTGCACTGGATCTAGTAATAGTTGAAAGACACATTTTCATCAAGCGTTTATATCTGTTACAGGTATGACAACGCTTTTACTGGTAATGGTATTGGAGATTCCAAGTCTTGGTGCTGAGAACGTGAGTGTGGCTCTCGACTGGGTCTTTATCGTCCTGCTACCACACTACTGCCTCGGCAAGTCATTCATGGACATCTACACTAACTACGTAAATACGAAAACTTGTAATGCACTTCACTACAAAGTGCTGTGTTATGAGAAACATAGAGCCAATCCATGCTGCAAGGGTAAGTACCTCTTGGGCTAATACTAGTTATAGTAGATCCAGTAAGCTTTTGTTCACAATTATCAACAGTTGTTCTATTCCTACAATACATGCTGCAAGAGTAATCACGTCTTGGGCTAATACTAGTAATAGTAGACCCGGTAAGCTCTTGTTCACAATTATCAACAGTTGTTCTATTCCTACAAACCTGATGAAAATAGTAGATCCAGTAAGCTCTCGTTCACAATTATCAACAGTCGTTCTATTCCTACAAACCTGATGAAAATAGTAGACCCAGTAAGCTCTCGTTCACAATCATCAACAGTTGTTCTATTCCTACAATCCATGCTGCAATAGTAAGCACGTCTTGGGCTAATACTAGTAATAGTAGACCCGGTAAGCTCTTATTCACAATCATCAACAGTTGTTCTATTCCTACAAACCTGATGAAAATAGCAGACCCGGTAAGCTCTTGTTCACAATCATCAACAGTTGTTCTATTCCTACAAACCTGATGAACCAAGACAAGGCCAGTGTACAAATTTAATCATTAAAATGTTGATTATTAAAAAAAACGCAAACATCAACATGTTAAGTATACTGGTATGGGGGAAGTGGAGGATGTCTGAAAACGTGTACTCTCTGTACAAATAGGAACATGTTGATAATTGTGAACGACACCACCAATATATTTGTATATAATTATAGTCACCTGTCTTTGTAAAAATGTTCAAGTCTGAAAGAGAAAATGCAAAGGTGTCGTTAATTTAATATTAAACGTTGGAGGTCAAACTTTAATATCTAATTGAAATGGGGGGAAATTAAAAACCATGCATAGGATTAAAGTATAGTTTCCACTCTAATAATAATCAACACTCTATCCATACATAGATAACTGTGGTGGTGACTTCTGTCTTCCATTCTCTGAGGACTACTTTGATTGGGATTCTCCTGGCATAGGTAGACAACTTGTCTTCATGGTTGCACAGGGGATTCTGTACTTTGGCTTCACCCTGTTCATAGAGTACCATATACCTCAGAGAATATGGTACGCCATCCGTGCTAATCAGAGTGACAGTGGGTTCCAGGCTAACATTATAGGTGTATCGGGACACCCACCTCATGAAGAAGACAGTGATGTCTTGGAAGAGAAAAACCGGATCAACAACAACAGTTGTGAGAAACTCGGAGAAACTGACTCACTGATCTTGTCAAACTTATACAAGAGATTTGGCACTTTCGTGGCTGTAGATAACATCAGTATAGGAATACCAGAAAAGGAGTGCTTTGGTTTACTGGGACAAAATGGCGCGGGGAAGACAACTACATTTAAGATGTTGACTGGAGAAATGATGGTAACAGGTGGAAACGCCTATTTGAAGAAATATGATATCAAAAACACCCTACAGATGGTAGGTATACATATATGATTGAATGAAAAATGGTCTATATATTTTAGCATGTATATGTGTAGCTTACAGATGGTAGGTATATATGATTGAATGACAAATGGTCTATTTCTTTTAGCATATGTATGTCTAGTTTACAGATGGTAGGTATATATGATTGAATGACAAATTATCTATATATTTTAGCATGTGTATGTGTAGTTTACAGATGGTAGGTATATATGATTGAATGACAAATAATCTATATATTTTAGCATGTGTATGTGTAGTTTACAGATGGTAGGTATATACGATTGAATGACAAATGGTCTATATATTTTAGCTTGTGTATGTGTAGTTTACAGATGGTAGGTATATATGATTGAATGACAAATGGTCTATATATTTCTGTCTCTAATAATATAATAAATACAAGCACACTGAAAATATTGAATGTACTGTTATATTTACTCTGTCTCTAATAATACAATTAAACTGACTACATGATTTTGCCAGGTTCATGAGAACATGGGATACTGCCCTCAGTTTGATGCACTCATTGACCAGATGACCGGCAGAGAGACTCTCTACATGTACTCAAGACTGAAGGGTGTGCCAGAGAGCCAGATTGAAGACACGGTCAACTGGTTGATTGAAATAATGATGTTAGTGCCCCATGCTGATAAACAAACGTCACAATATAGGTGGGTGCTCTGGGGGTAGGGACGAAACATTTCTAAAAAAAATTAGATTCACTTATGCTTAACATTTGTAATATAGGTGCACTTAACTTGTTTAACATTTCTTTAGATGCACTTATATTTAACTTTCCAATGAATGTTTAACAATAGTTAAGAATAAGGTGCATTTACATTTTAAAATTCATTTAGCTGAATATATGCTTAACAGTTGTTTCAAACTTAGTGGACATCGTTTTAACATTTGTTTAGATATGTTATGTGCATATATGTTTTAGTGTGTTACAGACATGAAATGAAAATAAAGGAGATAAAGCTGATGGGGTGAGTTCAAGAGGGGCTATAGCCCCCTTCGTCGGTTGAAAAAAAAAAATTAAAGTGACCTGAGATGCATTCAGACAACATCCAGTCAATATTTTAAGATTTGCCCTCAAAAGTCTGCCCACAGCCTATAAGATTTTAACAAGATCTTGTATTAAATTATGACATGAATGGGATAATAGACAAAACACCTTCATTAACCAATGTTTTATTGCAGAAGGAGCTTAATTTGAAAGTATAAAAGTCACTTGAATACAATTACACTAAATTGTGAGGAAATAAGCCAATAAAAATGCAGGCAGTCTCCTTTTTCCCAAAAAAGAAGATTTGTCAAAAAAAAAAGAGGAAATAAAGGAGATCTAGCAGAATCATGAAATAAATGAGATTCTTTGAAATAAAGGAGATATAGCAGAATCATGAAATAAATGAGATTCTTTGAAATAAAGGAGATATAGCAGAATCATGAAATAAAGGAGATTCTTTGAAATAAAGGAGATATAGCAGAATCATGAAATAAAGGAGATTCTTTGAAATAAAAGAGACGTGGACACACTGTAATATGTTGAGGTTTATGTATGGTTAACATGTTTTGATTAAGACCTCAATGATATACTGGTACACAAATGTGCATCTTTATAAGCACAAGTCATAGTTTCAAGGCACATGCCTTTAATATTTCATGTAAAGTACTTTTTATGCTATAGCAAAAACCATTGGATGTGTAAAGACATGGATATTCTATAATAGAAACTGTGAGTTCATAGCACTTCGAGATTCACAGCTAGTGAACATATATCACAAATAAACTGATATCAATTGTAAAAGTTTTATTACTCTACTACTAAAAGTGAATGATGACTTTGCAAACAGGTGTTTCCTACTTATTATCAAATGTGTTCGAATCATGGTCAAATTTTACATTTTTGGGTGTATTTTTTAAAATTATTATTTGACACTTATTTCTAAACAAGCCAAATATAATGAAATGTAAGGAATAACAATCCACGTGAATTGACTGTTTGTGCGATACAGGTAAGAAATGGACATACGGTGTCTGACTTTCAATCACTTTAGCATAATATCTAAATGTGCGTTTAGAAATGTGTAAAATCATTGTTTGTAATTGCATGGTTATTAATGTTTTCCATGACAGTGGAGGTAACAAGCGCAAGCTGAGTACTGCCATATCCCTGGTAGGTAACCCTTCCTTCATTCTTCTTGACGAGCCCTCCACGGGAATGGATCCCAAAGCCAGGCGACAGCTGTGGAATGTTTTATCACGCATTAGAGCTCTTGGCAAGACTCTAATCCTCACATCACACAGGTTAGTCTGACAATTTGCAACTTATGACAGTCGTTATTGAAATTGTAATAATTCACTTCATATTCTGTGGCTATTTTGATGTAGTCGTTGATGTTTGTATTGTCTAGCATTGTTTGTATGACGTGGAAGTACATCGCATGGGAAAGTATAAAACCTGGCTGTCCATTGTATTGTTTTCGTGGTATTTCACTAACAGCAAAAGTCAACCCTGTTTTCATAATCATTCATGGATGTGTTAAATTTGAACTAATGAGCAATGATTGTTTTAATTAATAAGTAAATTATAAATCTGGACTTACGAATAATGAATAATATTAAATCTGAATTTACAAATAATGAATAATATTAAATCTGAATTTATGAATAATGAATAATATTAAATCTGAATTTACGAATAATGAATAATATTAAATATGAATTTATGAATAATGAATAATATTAAATCTGGTCTTATGAATAATGAATAATATTAAATCTGGACATTTGAATAATGAATAATATTAAATCTGAACTTATGAATAATGTTAAATCTGAACTTATGAATAATGAATAATATTAAATCTGGACATACGAATAATGAATAATATTAAATTTGAACTTATGAATAATGAATAATGTTAAATCTGAACTTATGAATAATGAATAATATTAAATCTGAACATATGAATAATATATAATATTAAATCTGGAGTTATGAATAATGAATAATATTAAATCTGAACATATGAATAATATACTTAATTTCAGTATGGAGGAATGTGATGCTCTTTGCACTAGACTGGCCATCATGGTGAATGGTCGATTCCGATGTCTAGGCAGCCCACAACATTTAAAGAACAAATTTGGACAGGGCTACACTCTGATCACACAAATGTCCACTCTCCCAGATGGCATAATAGCACCCACCCAACCTCTGATTGACTTCATTCATTCCAAGTTTGTGTCTGCGATTGTCTTTGACGACCACCAAGGATATGTACATTTTCAGGTGACAGATGTGGATGTATCTATTGCGCATGTCTTTGTGGTGATGGAGAGTGCAAAGAGTCAGTTTCATGTTGAAGATTATTCAGTGCATCAGACAACTCTAGAACAAGTTTTCCTATCTTTTACTAGAGAACAGACAGCACCCAATGAAGACAAAACTAGTTTGGTAAAACGAGTGTGTTGTTGCTAATCATTAAGAAAACCACTCTTATTTAATCTTTCAGACAATAAACCTTTAAGATAAATCATATTTAATCTTTCAGACAATAAACCTTTAAGATAAATCATATTTGAAAGAACATATGTGCTATTAATTTATATATTAATAAATACTAATTCATTTGATGTTTTTCTCTATATCCAACTATTCTCAGTGTAACCAAAATTATATCTTGCTTTTTTCCATGAACGTTGCTTTACTTTCCATGGTTAACTTACTTTGGTCAACATAGAGAAAAATGATAACAGTTTTAGATAATATATGGGGTGAACACTTACAAATATCTCATAAAATTATACTGAGGAATTGAGAATTAAACAATTCTCTTAGGCCTCAGTCACACTTATGCTGTGATTGTCTGCGACCTCGACGGTCATGAGATGGAGGGTGATAGTGGACGGTCATGGGCTTGTTTTCTGCGATCATTGGGTTGTGGACAGATTATGGGACCTGTCACTGACTGGACTGTGACTGGTCATGCGAAGGTCATTTATAATCATGCAACGGTCATACAGTACCTCAACAAGTTGCACAACAGCTCAATACCTGTGGCAAGACCATTGTACGAGCATCGTCTACTTTCCTATGACAAAATACATGTATGATAAAATTGGTCAGATACAGGTTTTTAAACATGTTAGAAAACCTCAGTGGGACTAATTTCAGTCGTGCCACCACCCAAGACCATTCACGACAACTTGTGACAAGATTTTTCTACGATTGTCTGCGATACGTAGTCACAGACGATCATAAATTGTGGTAAGTTGTAGTATCTCTCAATGTGACTGTGTTAAAACCGCGCTGCCACTGATTTCGCATCATGACCACTAGTGACTTGTAGCACAATTTTTCTATGATTATCCACGATCTGCAGTTGCAGACAATAGTAAATTGTTTAAGTTGTCGTATCTCTCAGTATGACTTGGGTATCAATTAATGCAGGAGGAGTGGAAGAGAAGTTACTTGTATGGGTTATGTAAATGAATGACGTTAAATGAAGTACTGTTGCCAGTAAGCTGGCCATGGCATCATATGACAATAACCAGCATCACAGGTGTGTTTTTTGTGTAATCATTCCAGGTTTAAACTGAGATCAGAGTACTTGTCCATGTATGGTATTTGAATTTGAATACATTAATAAATATAGCTCATTTGATGAGTAACCGTGACATTTTGGAAAGATTTGGTTTATAGAGTGGAAACAATTCTGGTTTTAAAAGTATATTCACCACATGTTCATTCTAAGAAAGTTAAAATAACGGAAGGGTTCATTTAAATATATAGATTTAAAATGCCATACCACCATTCTATAGCAAGTTGTAGCTGTAGCCACGTTACTGCAATCATGTCACTGATATATGGCTACAGAACAGAGGTTTATTTTTCATTTTGTTCACAAGAAAATATTTATCTGAAGAAAAGTAGTAATTTTGTAATGTGATTTTATATTTGTGGATTTGTAATGTTATTAAATTATTTGTGGATTTGTAATGTTATTAAATTATTTGTGGATTTGTAATGTTATTAAATTATTTGTTGATTTATAATGTTATTAAATTATTTGTGGATTTGTAATGTTATTAAATTATTTGACTGGCATTGATAAGATAGACTTTATTAGTGCTTTAAAGCTTTCAGAAATATATAGCTTATTAGACAGTTTGTTGTGTAAATTCCACAATAAACAAAGACAGATTTTACTGTAAAATAGGTGTAGCGGCATTGGAGCCACAGGGGCTGGGCTGCAGCCCCTCCCCCCTAATAATTATCATAAATATGTTTTTTTTATTCTTTGTTGAATTATTCACCGGCAAATTCTTATGTTCAGAAACAGGAGCAGCCCTCCCCCCCCCAATATGAGCAGCCCCCCAATATGAGCAGCCCCCAATATTAATTTCGTTCCAACGCCCCTGAGGTGTACTTCAGTTTTATTAGCATGGCTTAATATGCTGTATTGTAGATATGTGTTAAACTTGCAATATCTGTCTATCATATAACATCATTTACTAATGCAAAATACACACTTAACTTGAGTTTTAATAAACTTGTATATTTCACATATCATTGATTGTATACATATGTTACTGAGAAACCCAGCGTAGATGCAATTCAAATAACATCGTATGGGGATGTGCATTGGTAGAGTGCTGTATAAAGCAACTGGAGGCCATTGGCTAGAAGTCATTGGGAGCTTAAATTTAATATATATGATGAGAATCATGACACTGAGGCCCTCCTAGATTATGAGGCCGTGGGCTGTACCCCATTCAGCCCATACGTAAATCTGGCATGTGGCCAATCCAGTATATTTGTGTGTGAAGTACATAAGACAAACAGTAGATGGAAAGAGAAGAAAAGCACAAACCTGGAAGATGGTTTAAATAGTTAAATATTACAAATATTTCAAAGATTATCATTATACCTTTAAAGATAGGCAGACGAGCGGAATGTAAATCTAACGGTAGCATCTCCGCCTGTGAATCAGTTACTCATCGGATTGATCCTTCTCAGAGGCAGTTTGGGCTATTTTCCATTCCAGCCAGTGGTCCACAACTGGTTCATCAAAGGTCTTGGTATGTGTTGTCCTGTCTGTGGGACGGTGTATATAAAAGACCCCTTGCTGTTTATCGGAATGAGTAGCCTATATGGCAGAAGAGAGTTTCTTCTAAATACATATGTCAGAATGACCATATGATTGACGTCCAATAGCCAATGATAAGATAAAAATCAATGTG
>JAULBS010035679.1:3877-24121 GCA_032355785.1 Symmetromphalus regularis
TTTTTTTTTTTTTTTTAACCCCCGCCCCCCCCCCCCCCCCCCCACCCAGCATAAAAGTAAACATCGGCTATTGGGGGTCACATTCGAATCTAACTGATAAGACGAACGATTAATGGAAAGACAAGCAAACCAAAAACAATCTTACCAGGTCAATGTTTTTATTTTAATGGACATAAAAAATGTTTTTGTCACACAATTTAAAGTGTGTCATAATTAATTAACATATTTTAGTAATAAAGCGCACCAGTGCGGTATTAACTCAGGGCCGGGCCCCCCAGGCTTCAGCCTAGTCAGCGTTGTGAATAACACGGCACTGAAGCGCACCAGTCAACTACACACTTAAAATAAAATACTTTTTCTATCAAAAATTATTCGTACTGGATGTCCGCATCTAAAACAAAAAGTTAACGTTTCATTTTTAATTACTTTTGATGTATTTCACTGAACTCTTATATTTTAAAGTCGTTTTCTGGACAGGACTCGTGAGTTAGTTTTTTTCCTGAAAGTTTCATCATCCTAGCGTAACCATGACACTCTCAGTTGAGCAGTGAATAAAACGTGACAAAATATTGTATTTTCTCTGAATCTGTACGCATGATTTAGTCACTAGGTACCATTTCACAATTATTGTCATCAGCTTGAGAATCCGACATTCTACCGCTGGAACACTGAGATTTACATTTGATAATGACGTCACAGGAAATATGTAAAATATGCATATAACCATTAACAAACCATTTAAAGTAGTCGTCAAATATATAAAATATATATGAGTATTTATTACATAAAATTATGTGTTAATACTTATCGTATTTTATCTTCTGAAATATGTTGAAATTCAAAATGGCTAATATGGCAATCCTCATAAAACGTAAAATTAAGGTTGAGGGCATTCTTAAAGGCATAGTTCCACATAATTTACATGTATTTGTTATTCTCGATCTCGTTTTCATATCACGCAAGACATTTTAACTGAACCATGGTATAGGGAATTCCATGTCGAGTCGACCGATTTTGTTCGCATTTAAAAATTTCAAGATCGGAACTCCTAGTGGCACGAAATAAATGGGTACGAAACGTTTTTGCAGCTACAAAAATATTCAGAAGTTTTAAAATAACTGTCAACGGAGGGAATACATATATACGTAACACCTTCAACAGGGAAAAAAACCGTTATTTTTTTCGTTTATTTTTAAAATATTGATAATAAGCGAGATGCGGTGGTTGAATGAAGTATTTCTATGGACAAATTAAATGTTTATATTTAAAATTAATTCTTTGTTTGGGAATTAATTAGGTCAAGGGTTCATGGGAGTATTCGTTTAATTGCATCAAAATATCAATTCTTTGAAGAGTGTGGTTGTATTTGTGGTTTTAGAACTAAAAGATGTTAAGTTATTTCACAAACAAATAGTTCTCTGACGGATCGGATACAAACTTTATATCAGATTTTGGTTACAGTGTGTAAAAAAAGACCGGCTTTAACGTAGGTGAATATATGCTGAGTTACTGTATAAAGGAAATGGACAGATTTAACGCTTTTTTCTTTTCGTTCATTCTAAAAAATAAAAATAAATCAAAAATAGAAAAAGAAAGAAAGACATTCGCAAAATAAAAAACAGTGTCAAAAACAGATAGATAAGTATAAATCTGAGATTCGGATACAAAGATATAAGCAATATAGTTGTGGACTATATAGTATAGCTCTTTAACGGTCCAGTACAAAGAACCGTGTCTTTACGTTATTTGCTCGGCCAAGGACGTGCATGCGGTTACCACCGCCGGTAAAACGTGAACCGGGTTGCGTTTTCGGTGTTTGTTCTCCCGATTTCTCTAGGCTAGTTGTTGTCGCAGCTAGCGAGAGATTCAACAATGCTATGGCCATGTTTGTTTGTGTCTCAGCTCACTTGATCAACATCTAAAATATCGTTTGGTTTGTGCGGAGAAAAGTAAACAACAGACTAGCTTTTTTCTTTGTCTTAAGGCCCCATTCCCACTAGAAACAAAGGAGAATTTTCTTGTCTAAGACTGGTCCCGACGTCATTCATAGTTTTTATACTCTCTAGCTTCCAGTAAAGACCCGCAAACAGACAGTTTGGCATTCGTGCAATGTCTAAGAAGTAACCGCCGGGTGAAATGATTCTGTGAATTTTATTGAGGATACATAGCAGTCTTCAAATTAAATACATCATAACTATTTCCATGAATAATTATTATAATTAAAATTTAAAGTATAAATAGTTGCATTTTAATGATAACTTTTAATATAATTTGCTAATTCTAAACTGCTTCCATTATCAAAATAATAATTTTTTTGTTGTATTCAGTATCATCGCGTTTATTACTTACACAAAACACAAATTTGAACAACTGCTACCGTGACCAATATAATCACACAAATTGTTGACGATTCTAGAACCAAATATCTTCGCCATGTCTCATTTTAAATGTAGTACAAATACATATTTTGTTTGTTACTCCAATTTATTGTTCTACAATCATGGATATTGTCAAAGGACAGTTTCGACGAAAAGTGGCATTGTGGTAATTTGATTGTATGTTGGTAAACGGCAGAGAAACTCCAAAGCACATATTGCAAACATGAATAAACAGCTCATGAGAGTATAAAATAAATAAATTAATTAATTTAAAAAAACAAAAACTAAAAAACAAACAACCCACATCTAACTACAACTCAAAACAATGAGAACCAAAATTTGGTTTGAGAGAGACGATCTGTTCTTAACTACAAAATGTATGAAGATAGTCAAATTGGATGTTTGAATCATCTGAAACTGATTGTAGAAGAAGAAGTAATGTATCATAACACAAAGTAAATGACTGTGGTCTGATGTCTCATACTGTAAGTATGTCTATGTAAGGTGCTGTTGTTACGTTATCGGCCTGGTAGGTATTGGGATCAAATCACAGTGGAGGCATGGTCTTTTTAATCTCAGTACTTGCTCCAAACTAGACATCCTCACAACGTCAGGGGTCATTCGAGTCCGTGGGACCCTGACAAATATAATTCATAAAAACCCTGTCTGCTTACTGCGCCATCTAAACGAAAACATTTTTTTTTGTGATATCATGCTTAAAAATATTATCCAATCAGATCGCTAATTTTATAAGCCAGATCGGCAACTGACATATTCCTGTGGAAACTGAATATAAAGCGCCTGTTCTTCTTTGGTAACAATTATTTACAAAGATGGCAACTGTCATTATTTTGCATTATTTTTGTATTACCTTTGAAACTGACGTTTTTGATAACCGCTGTATTTCCGTTCATTTTTCACTCTCTTACATCGATAAGGTGAAGTCCGATGCATTGAAAGCCGAATTGTGATCTTCTCATGATATGAAGTATCCAATGATTTTTTTTTTTTTTAGGCCTGAGTTTTTATAAATTATATTTGTCAGGGGTCCCATGGACTCGAGTGACTCCTGACGTTGCGAGGATGTAAATTAGAGTTAGTGCTCCAGAAGGCTCAGTCGGTACACCATTTACACCGACCAGTGGTCCACAACTGGTTAATCAAAGACTGTCATTTATGCTATCCTGTCTCGGGATAGTGGATATAAAAGATCTCTTGCTGCTTACCTATAAGAGTAGCAGCATTAATATGGTGGCTGGAGGTTTCTTCTCCCCACACGACATTAACTTCTGTCACGGACAGCACAGGAAGCTGAATAGTGTGCTCGGGACAGCGTACTTGAACTTTACTTGGATATAAACACGAAAATACATAGAACCTACCTATTGGTGAAATTTTCCCATACATTTGTGTGCATGGTTGATGTGGTTCACTGCATTGCGTAATCACTGTCTTGCTCTAATTAATGGACACACATTATTTAATGTTACTAATAAATAGGACTGAGCCATTCATTTGATGAACGAGGAAATGAGCAATCAAATAAACATTAATTATTGTATTCTGCCAGGAGGGGGTGGGCTGTCTGGAATTTTGAAAATATTTATTTCTCAGTATAAAATAAGTCTTTACATCATCACATTAACGTATCGGTTTATAAAAGGGTTAACTACTTTATTGTTTTATCAGTCAAATGCGTTTCATTGTTAGGTGTATATCACTTACACCGACCAGTGGTCCACAATTGGTTTATCAAAGGCCGTGGTGTGTACTATTCTGTCTGTGGGATAGTGCATATGAAAGATCCCTTGCCGTTTATCCATAAGAGAAGCCGCATTAGTGTGGCGGCAGCGAGTTTCGTGTCGCCTACTAATACTAATCTTTGACAGCACAGAAGCTGAGTTGCGTACCCAGGACAGCGTGATTGAACCTTAATTGCATATTAGCACAAACATAAATACAACCAACTAACCTCGTTTAACATCTAATAGCAGGGATATCTTTAAACAAACATTCCTTTTTTTTCTTCTTTCCTTTGTTTGTTTCCTTTCTTTCTTTCTTTCCTTTCTTTCTTTCCTTTCTCTTTCTTTTTTCCTTTCTTTCGTTAAATAATCATTTATTTTTCTTCTTTTAGATGTAGAATGCCAATTTTCATTCTTAATTAGTACTGAGCTTTACAGCTCCACGGCACAACATGTCTTTTATTCATAAAACTGCACAACAAAAAGAAAGGTGCATTGAAGTGTAATGGAACATAACACTATTATGAACACTATTTGAAAGTATATAAATAACTGAAATACGAAATAGTTCGCGATATGTTACACATTTTGTGATTGTCATTGGAACTGTTAGCATTACAGGTATGTAAAAACATATTTATAATATCGTTATAGGTCTGAAAAATAAAGTGTCACTTGTTGTTGTAATTTAAAATGTTGGGGGATATTTGGGGAATAATATTCTGACCATGGGCGTAAATCCCGGGGGGTGTAGGACAGGGGATACGTCCCCCACTTTTTGTACAGGGTGGGACGCCCATATGTTTATTCTCCCTCCACCCCACCCCCAACCCCATTTTGCTTGAAAAATTGAAATTTAAATGCCTAAATAATATTTTTACCAGTATTTCTCTTTATTGTAACACTTAACCATGTGGTCTTAGCGCAAATATACCTAACTACACAGAGATGCTCCGTCTCTCCCACTTTTTGAACAGTGGGATGTTCCGTCACCCCCACCTTCAGGAACCGATTTTCGGCCTTGTGTGGGATAGTGCTTATAAAATAACCCTATTGTTGCGTACCAGTAAGAGAAACCACGTTAGTGTGACGGCAGTGGGTTTTGTCTCTCCTACTAACACTAACCTCTGTCCCGGATAGACAGCACAGAAAGCTGAGTTGTATTCCCAGGAAAGCGTGCTTTAACTTTAATTGAATATAAACACAAAAATAAGTACAACCAACCAATTTTCTTAATAATATTCAGTTTTAAGTTAATTGTTTAGATCTAACATGTGCTTGAACTTTTTAATGACATGGGTCATAAAACTAATACTGTTCTCACCTAATGTGTTAGTATACGGTTAACTTGAGAGCCTCAGTCGTCCAGCAATAGGACCTCGGACTCTCAAGCTGAAGACAGTGGTTCAAGACCTGTCGGAGGCTGGCTTACACTTGACTACGTGTAACAATTATCAAAAGGTCAACATCCAATAACCGATGATTAATAAATCAATGTGCTCTAGTCGTGTCGTTAAATAAACAAACGAGAGGTTAACTTGATGCTCAAAACAATATAAGAAATAGCGAAGATTATTTGTAGAATTTCACAAGTTTATATTGTGGCTACCAAAGGAAGTAACCGACTCGTCGTATCTAACTTATTTTATAACTGATACAGAACATAACAGAATTTTATAAACACTTTGGGACATTCTCCAATGGCTTAAGAAGAACGTGTATAATGAATGGAACATAGGAAAAAATTTATTTATATGCACTTCATGATAATTATATTCGAAGGACGCTATAGTTTTATAGTTCACTAACACACATTGTCAGAGAATTTTGTTTTAGTGTTTAATGACACCACTACAGCTCATTGATTTATTAATTATCGGCTATTGGATATGAAACAATTAGTTATTTTGAAACATAGTCAAGTGTGAGCCAGCATCCAACGGGTTTTGAACCACTGTCATCAGCTTGAGAGTCTGACGTTCTACCGCTGGACCACGGAGGCTCACCACTGTCAAAGCAAGCAACCTTGGAATGGTCTGACGTCAGATGTGTAAGATGCTGATTTATGGACGTACGTAGGAAAAACATGGGTTATTTAGAGGGCCATGTTATTGATTTCCGTGTATTTAGAACAGGACAAGACATCGGTTGTAGTGTGGATCAAGTGATCGTGAATGACGTTCACAGACTGAATGCACGCAGAGTGCAACATTAACACGGTGTAATTTCAGTTATTTGGTATCTGTGATGTGTCGACAAGTCAAACGCCTTGTAACGTATTTTGGGATTTTATTTCATAGTGGAATAATTTACTATTCTTTAAAGGGAGCCTCTGTGGTCTAGTGGTAGGACATGGGACTTTTATTCTGAAAACAGTGGTTGAGTAACGTATTTAGTATTTTATTTAGTATATAGTATTTAGTAGTGTGTTGTTGCAGGGAGATTTTGGAATATATTACGTGTCGACAAATCAAACGTAGAGTAACGTATATTGGTATTTTTTATTTCATTGTGTATTGTTTCAGAGAGAATTGGAATATATGTGTCGACAAGTCAAACGTAGAGTAACGTATTTTGGTATTTTATTTCATTGTGTATTGTTTCAGAGAGAATTGGAATATATGTGTCGACAAGTGAAAGTAGAGTAACGTATTTGGTATTTTATTTCGTAGTGTATTGTTTCAGAGAGAAAGCGAGGGGGGAAAGGGACAAATGCCACCCACTTTTTAGATATTTCGTATATATTTATTCACTTTCCAATGTAAATATATGTTTGTGTCTGTATGTGCACCCCCTCCCCCAACACACACATACACGGACATTTACCGACACCTTCCTACACCACTGATACATATACTTGCTATGGTTGTGATACTATATCAAGATGTTTAATATATTTTGTTTTGTATATATTCAGTTGGTTGTGATAGTATGCCAAGATGTCTAACGGAGTTTCTGAAGACAACGGTCAGTGGCGGAATGGACGGTGTCTGTCGGAGTGCTACCTCTACATACTGGACAAGAATATTGCGTCAGACATAACATTCCTGGTGGGAAAATCAAAAGTCGAAATCAAAGCGCACAAGACAGTTCTAATCGCAAGGAGTCACGTATTTGAACGAATGATTTGCGATTCTGGAAATGAATCTTCGGACACGATCGTAGTATTAGATGCAGAACCAGAGAGTTTTAAGCTTTTCTTAAGGTATGTATTTAACAATTACATTTTCTGGTGCACTCGCTTGATAGACTGGTTTTTACTTCTAACGTTAGATAATGTTAGGTGATTAGAAGACGACGATAACCAGTCAAAATGATCGCGAGCGCCCGCTCTACTGAACGCGCTATAGTTTTCTAAACGAGTTCCATAAACATTTTAGATAAGATATTAAGAGATTTTAAAATTAAATTACGAATACACTCGAGTTGTAATATAGATTATCTTACGGTAACATTATTTCTTCAGCGACACATCCATGTTTACTGTATAATCTTTACATGAAATCCACTACTGACACATAGGCTAATTATTTCAACTAGTAGCTAGGTATCTTCTATGTGCATTTTTACACAGACAGGACGTAACATAACCTTGCCTTTGTGGAATCAGTTGTTGAACGCTTGCTGAAACGAGAAATATCCCAAATGGGCTCGCTGAAGGGGAACAGTCCAAATACAAATTATATTTATTACAATGCATTATATTTATTACAACGCGTTATATTGAAGTTTAAAGGCATATTCCCACAGAACTTAAGGTGCTTTGTGCTCTAAATATTGATTATGAATGAAACTTAAATGCATTTGTGATACTAGATGTCACTTTCATATCATACAAGACGTTTTAACTGAACCATGGTAGAGGAAATTTCGTGCCGAGTCGATCGATCTTTATTCACATTTAAAAATTAAGAATTCTTCAAATTTCACGATTTCAAGAAATGTTTTGCAGTTACAAAAATATTCAGGTGTTTCAAAAGAATGGCTAATGGTGAGAATACCCGTCACATGATTCGAAATATATACGTCACACTTCCTTCAGCGGTAAAAACCGTTATTTTTTCGATTTATTTGTCCGTGACATAATTCATATTGATAATAAGCGAGATGCGGAGGTTATGTAAGTTGTTGAATGAAGTATTTCTATGGACAAATCAAAAGTTTATATTTAAAATTAATTCTTTGTTTGGAAATTAATTAGGTCAAGGGTCTGTGAGACTATGCGTTTAAGTTTAAATTTAATAAAACTAATGTAACAGTTGTGTTTGGTATGATGAATAATGAAAAGTGTAACTTTCTTAACTGGTTAATCATCAACATAAAATATTATATTTATGGTGCAAAGATACTGAAGAATTTAGAAATAACTGCTGTCAAAAATCTATTGAAAAATAAGTTTGAAATAGAAAAAGTATTCCACATAAAATTGCTGATACGAAACATTTAATATATAATGGAATGGGTTAACCTGATTGATAATGAATAACAAAAAGAAATGTGATAAGATGTACTATATCTAGAACTGCTTTTATGGGGAATGAAGTATAAAAAATGTGTAAAATATTGCTTCCCTGCTTAAAACTGAAACACAAATCTCCTTTCCAGAAATAAAAGCACTTTATAGTCCTAGAAGATAAATTCCCGATCTAAGAATGTATTCTCAGGAAGATTAAATAAATATACTATGACAATGGGACTTATGAACATAGAGAAAGATCTCAATCATATAATCAATACAGATGACAATCTTTCTTGATGCTGGACACAAATGACCTTTATATACATTAAGTGTATAATGTTCTACCAATTTATCCTCTTACTCTTGGAATAACTGTGTGTGGGTGTACCACATATGCAAGACGTAAAAAATCATTAGCATTACAGACACTTGTCAATACACAGTTGAAGACATCAGCTCATTAAAACATCCCTGTGATAGATTCTCAGTGCCAGTAGCTTATTAAAATAGAGCTGTCACTATTGCATACTGAAGAAATAAGATGTCACCTCTACCACAATTCCAATTAAACCTCATACATTATGCATTATTTAAACCTCATATATATTATATATTATTTTTCACTGGACAAACTGCATAGATAATCTCTGAATAAAATAAAAGCAAGAAAAATAGATACATGTATCACTGAATATAGATTTTAGTCACAAATGTGCAAACATTATGTATGAAATCAGGACATTAATCCACCTAAGGAAAAGCCAGTACCTGCAAAGTTTTTAAAAAAACTATAAAGATCTCTGCAACTGTAAGACATGACCAATGATGTTCACCAATTACCAACCTTTTTTAAGTTCTGTAAAGATTTTTTATGCGTACACAACTGTTTTGCTTTAAAAGATAAATACTACTTATACCTATTTAAGAGAACAATCTGAAAACATTTATCCAGTAATACAAAAGGCTTAAATAGTTCTTTTGACCAATTACCCTACATGTGTTCAAGGGTTATGTCCTGTAGGTGTTTCAAGTCATAAAAAAATCAACAAAACATTTTAACCAAAAACAATACTCATTCTGATAAACTACCGATGTTTATACAAGTGTCAGAAGTGGTATGTCCTGTATCAGAATGATAAACATTTAAGACTAATATATCAAGCCTGGAAATACATTTTTGAGACATACCTGTCAAAATGTCCAATGTCAGTCACTTTATGCCGGTCAAGAACGAAAACGTACCTGTCACCAAATTAAATAGAACTGAAATTTATAAAATTTAGTATTGAAATAAATAAATATTAGTTTTAAAGAATAAAGTGGGTTTTTTATTGCACCCCCATCAGATATTTCAACTTTCGAATTTTCTTCATGCTTCAACCACATGGACGAATTTGTTTGTACATACCATAACGTCACTTACCCATTTCAGCAAAGTACTCTGTATATGCAAAAAAATATATTAAAATGTTTGTATAAAATGTACCGCGAACATGCCACGAATTCAAATACGTGCAAATTTGTTTCCGCTTTGGTTATACATTCAACAAGTTATCGAAATTTTGTAAAAATGCAGATTTCAGTTTTCTTTGTTTTTACAAAGATTATATGTGATTATTCATTAATAACTATGAATATTCTTAGTTAACCTGAACAGAAACTTGAGGATACAATCAATAAATTGTCTAAAATGTTGCATCATGCACGTGTTCAATCGATAAAATATCTTATCGGAAATATATATAACATGTGGATAGTATGCAGATAATATTAAAGCGTATAAATGAAACTGTAACTCAAAAGTGTTTGGTAAATGTTCCTTTTTTTATTATTGGGGGATGTGGTCACGAAAATAATTCCTCGCAAAAATTTAAAATGAAATCTCAAACGCAATTTGTTTTAGCCGTGAAAGTAATTGCACATAAGATACAGGAACGTTGTGTTCTAACAAGCTTTTTCTGAAAAGTCGGAGTGGTTGAATATGAGGTATCAACAGAACTACAAGTACTGGGAATCTACGGTTTTGTTGGAAAACGATGCGTGACATCGGCAAGTTAAAGCACAGGCTTGACGTCACATATTTCAGCAGCATATCCAAATACCATTTGCACTTCTATATTATCAACCGATATCATTTAATGACACTGATGGGGGAAAGGACAGGTGGACATTAAACAAAAAATAATCAAACGTTTTGGCGACTTCAAGCTAATGTTGCAGGTTATTTAGGTCATTCGGAATAAGTTAGCCGAATACGGATTCAGGTTCAAAGTATTATTTATAGAGTCATCGGGCTTGATCCGGTCTATTAAAAGATTTACTCCGTAAATGTAGTGGCAACTGTTCAGTTACTGCTAGGCATATGTAAGCATGTGTATGATCTTGAAACTCCTCAAAATATACATTTTAAACATACAGCATTGAACAAAATGACTGCTAATATTAAATTTGTGACTGTCAAAGCTTGACAAATGACAATTGTGTAATGGACAATGTCCCTGACCAAGCACTTATTTCCAGGCTTGAGACAGAACAGCACGTACCACAGACTTTGGCACATAAGGTAGAATATGATGACCAGATAAAGCAATAAATGTATCTTATTAATATTTTTCCAAAAATCTATTTCATGTTTATTCAGTAGCAATTCTTTTAGCTGGACAAGTGTATTGTATATTGTTTCAGTTTATGTCTTTATGTAAGATGTTAAAAGCACCTAATCAAAATGTCTAAATAAAACACACCTTACATCCATTCTCTCTGTATAACTATGATCAAATTATCTGAAAGCTAGTTTAAACCTATTCATTTATACCCATGTTTAATAGAATATGATTCTTGTGAATAGTTTTTATGTATGTATTAAATATTTTGTTGTTATTAGAGTTGTTTATTTTTAAAATCTAAATTCTGAGGACGCAATGTCTGTAGAGCTTCCCAATGGAAACCACATAATTCAATAATTAAAAAAAAAAAATACCATGTTACTTTTCTCAAGAGGATTTATCATTTACAAACCACTATTTCATCTATTTCGGTCTGCCTATCTCAAGAATTATAAACATAAGTGGAAATAAACTAGTATAAAGCATAAACTGGTTCTCGATTTAAATTCAAACCTTTATTTTGAAAAAGCCCTTTGATGTGTATATGACAGCAGCTAGTTTCTTTGGCTGACTATGTGTAGGGAAATAGCAATAAAAATGCCATCAAAGTAAAATTAGTAGAAACTACCAGGATAGGCTAGTATTCGCATGTGCTACTGGTTCCAAATACTCTTTGGTTTCAATGAAATGCAAAAAGTTGTCTAGCAATTGCCTGCTTGGTATTTGGTACTGAATTTAGAGCTCAATTCCAAGTTTAAAAACAGTGCAGTTAATTATAAAATAAAAATTAAAGCTTTAAAAATGTTTACCCACTTTTATTCCATCACCATTTGTTTATGTATTTATTACATGATTTTGTTTCAAACATTCATTATGAAACCTTTCTGATATTGGATAACTTTAACACAGCTAATATACTAGTTAATATATGTATATTAAAATGCACAAACATTTGATACCACTTTTAATTTAAATTCTAAATATTTTTTAAATATTCAAAGCATCAGTCATATGTAATCCTGACAAATTAAATCGAGCAAGCACATAAATTTAATAAGATGAGACAAAAAAAATTCTAATACAGTTTATCAGCCCTCGAAATTTGTGGTGGCAATCTGCAACAAGATTTATATAATTATTGGGTATTTATTATTTTTACCAAACTGCCGTCAGAAGATGATCTGAATTTTAAGAGCTGGTTTATCTGTTTACTATCTGTTAAGTGTGAAAATATAAATACATGTATATTTGTCATAAATAGGATTTTATTTAAGGATTAACATTCCAAAATGTTAAGTACATATTATAAATGCAGTTGAAATTTTAGCAGCTTTCTAACTCAAAAGTCCTTTAATATCTCTATTAGCTATAAATTGAGACCATCTGAACTATACCTGTAATTAACGTGTAAAAGACTGTATTATTTGTATTAAAAATAAATAAAAACCAAAAGATACAACACCACTGTTATGTAGCCTTCAGGTCACAATATTTGGCAAACATTGTGATTACAGGCCACTATTTCAATAGCATATCCAACAAGACTGGTTCAAAATGCATCTCATAGTTACGCAGTCAACAAGTCTTTGATTTGGAAACCAGATAATTATCATAATTACACTTTTAGAGAACATTTGCATTCCAAAAGTTTTCACTTCTGTTTTATGGCTGATCTGTTGGAAAATGCGTTGGTAAAGGAAGATTATAAAAGCAAAATAGAAGAGTAATTGTTGAACCCAAGGATCTATCAGATATTCAATAAAAATAGGGAGGGGGGTGCTTTGATCTCCACCGTTGCCCAATTTACTTGTTAAAATAAAAAAAACCTTTCCAATCAAGGTAGTTATTCAGAATATTATTGTTTTTCTTTTTAATTATGATATGACAAATTACACTGGCTTCTCAAATTTTATTGCTGTGTGTAGAATGAATATTGTACATGTCAAGGCAACTATATAAAGGCATTTATATTGCTCTATTACACATTTATATTGATACATGGTTTAACTTTATATATATATATATATATATATATATATGCACTGTTAATTTATATTTTAAGAATTATTTTAAACTGAGCATTTATAAATATGAAGGGAACTTATCTTATTCCCAATAAAAAAGGAAATAATACAATTTCATTGATTTAAAATTTGTAATAAAAATTATTACAGGATAAATTATTAACCTTGTTTTGATATGATGAATATCATAATTGTACTATAATGGGATAAACAAATATGCTATGGTAATTTTCTTTTAATTTTTATTTCTTTATATATGTAATACTAACAATACCAAAACAAAGTTGCTAGTAATCTTGTTTATATATTTAATCAATTTCTTTGACAACAATATCTCGGCATATGAAATTTGTTTAGCACACAAGATTTGAATCTTATTGTAAGAACATGTAGGTACGTGACAAACTCCGCTTACATGCGGCGGCTGCTTCAGCCTAAAGCTTTATTTCGCTTTGGAGCACTTCAGGAAGGAGGGGTGACCTGTTTTCTGTTGTGTCATCGGTCTATTTTTAGAGATTCCAAAGTTACACCAAACTGATGACCTAGTTCACGTGTTCCCCTGCTATCTTGTTTTGGAATTGTTGATCTCTGAGAAAAATTAAGTTGTGTAATTTAGAAATCAAACGTCATTTTCAACTTCAAAATTTATCTTGAAGATAAGGATAGAACATTTTAAAAACTTTATTCACATCTTTAATGTATATTTATGTACATATTGGCCAAGTTTTGAAAAAATCTATTGCAGAGAAGCATTTGTTTTTAGCCGCGGTAAAAAACTATTCTGGTCACACGACTTCTTTTGTTTACAGACATGCATTTGAGCTACTTTTTTTTTTAGAGGTTTAAGTAGATAACATTTTTCTACATTTGTAGGTTTTTTCTTATTGGTTTTACAGTGTCTTAATATAAATATCTAGTACTATAGTTTGTTCATCCAGTCTGCTAATGGTTTATTTAAAAAAATTATATATACTTTTATTTTAGAATTATTATTTTTATTTTTTGGGGGAGGGGGGGCGGGTAATTTTAGAGATCAATGTTAACTAAGAATATCATTAAAAAAAAGTTATTTGTGTGTGCATATATAATATGTAAATTATTTGTGAATTGAATAGTTGTCTTTATCATTACTTTGTTAATTAACATTAATACAATTTATTACCTATAAATACAATCTAATTGCAACTAATGTATTGTAGCCTTTGTCTTGAGCTTTCCATTGGTACCTAAAAATTTTATATAGCACAAGAATTAAAGAAGTTATGACTAAATTTATCAAACTCGGTAACACGTTTTTACTGTAAAACATGACCAGTTTGGTAGTTTTTGTCAGTTTAAAAACATCAGAACTTTCTTAATATTTATCACACAAAGATGAATTTGGTACCATATTAACATTCATTTTATGACCTTTTCAATGATGTTAACAAAACTGGAATCCCTTAACTTTCAAACTTTTTGTCACATACATAGAACATGTATGTATCTTTTATCTAATAATGATTTTTAACACAAATTAAAATTGAAAATTTGGTCACAGTGTAACAGTTTAAACATTATTTTTTATGCATTAAATAGTCAAATTTAAAAATAAAATTCAAAAGTAAACAATGAAACAAATGGTATTGAGCTGAGCCAACAATAGTGGGGGGTGGGTGGGGGGAATATATATATATTTTGACTTTTACGACAAGTCTGTACATGCCAAGCAAAGACAACATCATTATGGATGTCCATCAAGGAACCTATTCACAGTAAAATAACCAGTATATGACAATAAAACATCCAACACCTGAAAAAGCAATTTATGCAAGTACCAAATCTTTAACAAAAATAAAAAGATTTTTAAAAAGGCCAAACATCAAATACCTACTCTAAATAAAATTAATCAGTCATGATAGTGGTTCTCTAAAACACATTTTTAAAATTTATACATGGTACATCTTTCATTTTTAAAATCAATATAGTGGGTACAATTAAAATACATCTTTTGTTATAGTTGATAATTTGCACAAATGGGTTATGCGAACAAAAATGTAGTCAAACATTATTTTGTATAACCCATTTACAAAGCATGACTCCTTGTAAATTACATCTCATGAACAAAAAATTGGTTACTTAAATGCATAGTCCCATGGACCCTTGACCTAATTAATTTACAAACAAAGAATTAATTTCAAATATAAACTAAACATTTGATTTGTCTATAGAAATACTTCATTCAACTACTTACATAACCACCACATCTCGCTTATTATTAATATTTTAAAAATAATAATGAATTATGCTCACAGACAAATCATAAACTCGACATGGAATTGCCTATACCATGGTTCAGGTAAAACGTCTTGCCTGATATAATAGCGAGATCTAGTATCACAAATGCATGTAAGTATCATTTGTAATTAATATTTAGAGCACAAAGACCCATAAATTCTGTGGGAATATGCCTTTAAAATTAGACTTGCATCAATGAGACAATATTGTATTTATATTATCATTTCATTTTAATTTCTTGCATTAAATTTCAAGATTTACAGCAACTTCAGACAGATGACAAATATTAAAGTTTTATATGAAAGGTTAAGACCTCTTTAGAAAATTTCAACATGGTCTTACAATATAAGGATTTCTCATACATACACATATTTCTTGCCCACTATACAGGGTTATCCAGCTTTTGCAGTGCTAGAAAAATCTGTCTGACCCTAGGGCTAGATAAATCTGTCCAGTAGATTAATAGAATCTATCACCTTGGTAATCATAAGTTATAATGTAATGCTTTTTCAAAAATGCTTATATGTATAAGTAACACTTCTTAAGTAATGTTAAGTCTTATAATGTAATCATTTCTAAAATATACAAAATAATTTTTATGTGTAAGTAGCACTTCTTTGGAAATGATAAATCTTATAATGCAAGTGCTTGTTTAACAACACCCTGACACACAGAATGGTAATTGAAACTCATGGTCTTCAGAGAAAACCTGCCATACAGACTACTCTTTGATTAGCAGCAAGAGATTTCTTCTATACACTCTCAGACAGCTGTGGTCCACTCACTCTAACAAGAAACCACCCAAGTGGGTTCACTGAACATAATTAATTGGACATCCCATCTCACCTCAGATAGATGCTCTACCACTTGAGTTGTGACAGCACATTATGTACATTCGTATTGCTGGTCACTTTATAAATTTAAATTTAATGATTTCTCAAACAAGTATGTAAATTGAGATTTTCAGGAATATTTATTGTAATGTGAAAAAATTTACAGGGTGTAAGAAACCTTGTTCCTTGGAAAGTACCATAACACTAACAGGCCTGGGTTTAGTTTAGACTTCTTTTGTAACATTTGTTTTTCAAATAACCAATCAGTACTGAAATTTTATCATGAAATGTGATAATTGAAACAAGACATACATTTCTTTGACTGATTTTGTTTACAGCCAAATTAAAAATAATACACATATTTTCCAAGACTATGAAGGTACTGAAAAATACTTTCATCAATTTCTAAAACTTTGTATAAACTTAATTTTCAATGAAACAAAAGCTAGACAGGAGCAGATCAAGATAACCCATAAAGATAAAAGGGTTAGGGTTAACAATTGCTAACAACAATTTACAGTGTAAAAATAAGAAATGGACAATGCCATTACAGTGTTACGTTTGAGAATATGACTTACAAAAATAAAAATGTTCATGAAGACACAAAATGGACAAGACAGTAACAAAGGACTCCATTGTTACAAAGTGAAAATTTTTATTTAGACATGATTGAAATATAATTAGTTTTAAGGTTTCTTATAACAAAAGGTGCAGCACTCAAAATTAGTTTTATAAGTTAGATCATAATTATTATTGCATATGACGATCACACAAAGTACATTAAATAAAACCTTGATTAAAACTGATTGTCAGACACATGTCATTTAAATGCAGATGTTTCAAGTAAAAACAGTAAGTACTGGGTAAATGTTTTGATATATTCTGATGGATAATTACCCGACTCAGTGATTGCCTGCTGAATTAACCTTGAAATACTTTTCTAAATAATTTATTTAATATAAATATTCATTAAATGTTAACATTTCATTTATATTTGCTAAACACTACAAGACTAAAACACTACAACACATTTTATACTTTATAATACATGTACAGTTGATGCCAATAGCTGTATGTAACTAGATTGCTTATGACAAACACAAACTGCAGTTTCCATGTTTGCTTTCATTATATAGTGCAAACTTAATACTGTTATTATCAAAAACAGAATACCTATTAAAACAAATACTATCAAAACTTTGAATAAGGGATTTTATAGAAATATGATAGAGGTAGATTGCATTACTAATTTTAAATAACAGTAGTAGCGATCGCACAATTCCCAATGTATTCAAATTTAAGGAGGAGGAGGAAAAGCATGAGTGATGCTGGGATGTTCATCCCACCATGCATGATAATTTTTAGAAAGGTTCAAATTAAAATATTTGTGTTATTTCATGATTTTAAAAACTAACAAAAACTACAATTGTCATTACCAATGTTCATATTATCATGACTAATGATAAGATTTTCTTAAATTTAAGTGATATGTTTTGCTATGACATACATAAATTTATAAATTAACAACAAAAATTATTATGAGCATCAAGTAATTAAAGATGTTTCTTACAACAAAAAAGAATATTTCCATAATACATGACTATCTACATTAATGTCATGAAACATATTCTTAAAATAGATCAATGTCAAAACGGTAAATGGTTAGCCTAACATGATGATGATAATATATTTATGTGCATAATATATTTACCGTATCAAGGTTCAAGCATGCAGTCTTAGGTATGGCACTTAATCACTGGTCCACTGCCCAGGACGGGTTATTGTGTTAGCGTAAGGGTTGGAATCTGCTGCAATACACAGGCTACACCTTTTTGTTAGCAGCAAGGGATCTTTTATATGTACTTTCCCACAGACAGGTTAACACAAAAAAAAGCCTTTGGTTGGAGTCAATAAACAATGCAACCATTACTGGTAACATTTGTTATTATGTCACAGTACATCTCCAAACTGGGTTTAGTAGTATGATGAATGTGGTAATAGAAACATCTTTTCATTTTTTTTCAAACATGGTTTCGAAAAACCTTGCCTAGACATCATTTTAACATCTGTTATTGAGGAACCATATCAAGAGTGTAAAAACATGTTCCGTTGTACCGTCTAAAACATGAATTAGATCAAAGAAACGTGTGGTTACCATATAAATTCATGATGATACTTGCATAAGTTTAGATTTTTTTCGCAGTCTCTGGTATCTGAAAAATTGTACCCCTTAAGACAAACATGTATGGACTAGATTATCACACAGATAACACTAAAATGATATCCAACAAGTCACAGGTAACGTTACACGCAAATACTGAATCAAATATTTCACTTTGGTGTGTCAATATTGTACATCACAGATTTTGATCCTTTTCCTTAGCTACAGATGTAATAAATGTGACTTCAA
The DNA here is from genome assembly GCA_032355785.1 of Symmetromphalus regularis. Taxonomy (NCBI): domain Eukaryota; kingdom Metazoa; phylum Mollusca; class Gastropoda; order Neomphalida; family Neomphalidae; genus Symmetromphalus; species Symmetromphalus regularis. The sequence goes on from JAULBS010035679.1 coordinate 22,607, forward strand.
TATTTTCCATTAACAAAATCCTAGCATATTTAATATACCTCAAGATGTATAACATCAGTAAACAAATGAAAGATGAAAAAAACTCGTTTCTGTCTGTTATACTCAAGAACCTTTTAAAATAAGCAAAATTTAATCATATGGCTGGTTAAATTTCCAGCTTGACAACATAAAATGTAAAAAAAGCTAATTTCATACACTGAGGTAATTGACATTTTTTTACAAATCATTACATAGGAAATTACTCATTTTTAATTTACAGATAATGGTATCTACTTTGATTAAATTAAAATACACTTAAATTAGGGAAACGTATGAAAATGGGTTGTCAATGTCTGTAGAAAACCAATAATTTTCACAGAACGGGACTTTATTGTTTTATGATAACCACAACATTCATGTGTAACAACATTTAAAGTGATTTCATGATTACCACAACATTGAATTAAACATACACAGAATACAGTCACTAACAATATTGCATATTTCAGATAGCACTTAATACTTTACAAATTCTATTACAATTAAAGAGATATTTTCAGATACCCTCAGTATACGTAGATATGAACAGTTTAATGTTTCTAAGCATCTTTAGGCCGGTATTTAAACAAAAGAGTGATGACATTCTCATCTGCAAGTGTGGAGATATCACCAAGATCATGATCACCCACGGCTATTTTTCGAAGAATCCTTCGCATTATTTTCCCAGATCTCGTCTTTGGCAGTGCAGGAGCATTCTGGATAAAATCAGGCTGGGCAAATGGTCCAATCCTTGTTCTTACTGAAATAGTTAATAAGAATGATTGACATTTATGACACTTTTAATAAAAGAATCCATTAATCTAATTAAGCTATTAAGCGGTGGTAAAAGTCCCCATTTCACTTCAAGGTCTTTTCATTTAAACCAAATTTTCATTTGATAGAACATTTTCAAAACTGAGACCTCTTAATGATTAGTTTTACGAATTTTATATTAATCTAACTTGTTTTTAAAAATCACTTTTTATCAATCAATGTTTAACCTGCGTGTTTTCTGGAAAAAATGCAAATCTGAGTATAGAAATATTGTCCAATGAGTTTATTTCAGTCAAGAACAGTAACTTTTTTCCCAAATACTATATATCAAAAAGTGTCCTATGCTTAGTAATTATTATGAAAGAAAGTATTTTCTCTTAAATACAGTCTTTACGAAATACATGATCCCAATTTATTATAATACAAAAAATACTACATCATTTTATAGTCTACTTATTTACCCATATTCTTCAACTCCACCAGAAGCTCATGGGAAAACTTATATCCCTGAAAAATAAATAAAACATTAAATATCTTTAGAAACAGGGCTGAGAATAGTAAATGAGAAAAACACCAGAAAATTATTTTTAAATGAAAACATAGGTCAAAGATCATATTTCATGGAAAAAGCAACAAAAATGTGCACTTCATTTAAGAACTGAACTTGATAATGTTTGAGGTTCATGGAAGTATGAACCGCAAAACCGCTTTACACACTGTATG
>JAULBS010035680.1:0-10128 GCA_032355785.1 Symmetromphalus regularis
ATTATGTTTTATAATATATAGCGTAAAGCTCACATGATGGTTAGTAGTGATTATGTTTTATAATATATAGCGTAAAGCTCACATGATGGTTAGTAGTGATTATGTTTTATAATATATAGCGTAAAGATCAAGTGAGAAATATTTGTGATTATGTTTTGTGAAGCTCACATTAGGGTTATTTGTGATGTTCTTTTTTTTATGTACACACACACATACACAATTTATTATAATGTGCCTATGTCTGTATTGGTTCAGGCAGATCCCCCACCCCCATCCCCACCCCACCCAGACTCTGCATCTTAAGAAAAGGGTGCAGTGAGTGGGCATAATAATATATAGTATTTTCTATTCATTTATAGTCACATATCCACATGATAACTGGAGTAAATAAAATCAATCAACCAATATGTCAATAAGTAAGTTTTAAAAACCCCAACAAATTAATAATACATCTCTCAATTATTTCTGGAGCAATATTTTTATGGGGATTGTATTTTTGATTCATTGGCCTATTATGATTGTTGAAAGGTTGCAAGAAGAATGTGTCGAGTACATAAATATACTAATAAACACATCACTGACAATAACAAGGAACTCTCAGCTTTATCGTCAAGTACACTGAACTGACTTTATTACTGCCATACTCCATAAAGCATTTGTCCAGGTTTCTTTATATAAGTCTGCCAGTTTTATTATTTCTACAAAAGTGTCGCGCATGGCAGTGGTCTGTTGTAGCATGATGTCGCAGTGTACACAAGACCTAGTTCATTGTTTCGTATTGTGATCAAGTGGCAGAACGTCGGCAGAACGTCGCAATGACTTTCTTAGTATATGGAAACGTATATTTTATGTAAAGAGATCTTCCGCTTGACAGATTCAGTTTATTTAAATGTTAATACTGGCTGGATGCCAGGTTTATAAATTGTTACAAGACACTTTGATTTTAAATAATTCATTTCCATGTAGAATGTCCTAGAGTTGTGTCAGTTAAGTCACGTCTCACATTAAAGGAACATAATCAAGGTTATGTTTGGTAATTTTTTTACATCTGTTTTTCTTGATATTTTTAAAAACATAATAATACTGGTATTCAGGACTAATTTTGATAATTATGAAAACTAATCAATTTAATTAAGGAATATTTTCTCTTATGAGTCACTTATGCTACTTGCACTGACCAGTTGTTCACAAAGTGGTTATCAAAGCCAATGGTATGTGCCTTGCTGCTAACTGGAAAGTAAAGTAAAGTTTGTTTTATTAAAGACGCCTCTAGAGCACATTGATGCTAACTGTGGCAATAGTGGGTTTCCTCTAAAGACCATGAGTTTGCAAAACACCATATGTCTGATACCTAATAGCCACTGAATTCACAATGTGCTGGGGCATCAATAAACAATCCTTTCCTTTGCCACTCTCTAACTGGAAACATAGCTGGCACTATGAGAATAATAACTATTGGGGGGCGGGGCAGCCTTCTCATGTGAAATTCCTACCCTGTAATCCCTCTCTTCTTATCCTCCCTTCCTCCATAGGCAGAGCCTGGTATGATTTTAGGGGGTCCGGGGTTACATTTTATCACAAATTTTTATTTGTTCCCGTATCACTGGATCTTAATTTACTTTTGACCCCTTTCAATATTATGTATATTTACACTATCCGTTACCCCCTTTCCAAATTTCTGTATCTTCCCTTATTCTCCATAACCTGGATGAAATAGTTAAAAGCTTACCACTGAGTTTACCTGCATGTCAGATGAAGTCAATAAGCTGTTTATACTTATAGATTAACATAAATGAGTAATTACTGAAGATGAGATAAAAGTAAATATTTGTGAAATTGATTGACATTGACCAGTATCATGTGATTGACATTGACGAGGTGGCCGATGATGACACTCACTGGAAATGAACTCATCTGTAAAGCCTGACAAATAAGATGGAGTACTGACTGGGTGTTTGAACAGGTAAGATGGGTTCTGCCTGTCTGTCTGTCTGTCTATCCATCCTTTTTTGGGGGGAGTGTTTGTTTTGTTTAACGACACCACTAAAGCACATTGATTTATTAATCATTGGCTATTGGATGACAAACATTTGGTTATTTTGACATGGTCAAGTGTGAGCTAACTTCCAATGGGTTTTGAACCACAGTCATCAGCTTGAAAGTCCGACATTCTTATGAAATATTGTATTCACCCTGGTGGGGGTCAAATTTGGGTGAAGTCATTAGTAAACACTTGGCAAGATTTAGTTCAGTCAGTACAGCATTCACCTGAACTGCTCTGATTGTAGGACTTAACCCGCTCAATAAACTCAATCTATGATTGTTTTTCCCCCCAGTCCCAATCAATGCCTAATGACCAATATATCAACAACTGGTATGTGTTGTCCTGTCTGTGGGAAAATGTATGTAAAATGATACCTTTCTACTAATGAAAAAATATATCATGTCAAAATTAGCAAATGCTTGATATCCAATAGCTAATAGTTCATAAATCAATGCACTTTAGTGGTATTGTTATATAAGAAACTGGTTTTTTTTCTTCACTGGAAATAAAGTGGTTAAAGCTGACAGCTGGGATCGAGAGTTGGTGGGTGTTTGCAAAAGAGATGTGAAAACTGAGACGAGGTTGAAGAGGGAAGTGACAAGACTGGCTCTAATCCTGGTCGGCCGCACATCAGCGCAAACACAACGTGTGCATTCCACCGATTGATTTCACTCCGCAAATTTACTCACCTGTTCAACAACAGGTAGTATCAGGTAGGTGTCTGACCATCCATGTTTGTATCTACACACCCCTACCAACCAATTTTTAGTTTTTTCCATTAATAAATCTTAATTTAGTTTTGACACTTTTTCAATATAAAATTTATTAACACTAACGTTTACTGCCTTCCAAATTACTTGATCTAGCCCTAGTTGTCTATCTCTCCACCCATACGTTTTATACACATGATGAACACATGGGGTAAGGGGGGTATCTGTCTTATCTGAGGTGAGATCTACCTCAGACTGTCTAAATAAAAGTGGAAGGTAATTTATTATTAACTGTTATTTATTCAAATATAAAAATAATATTTGAATGAATAGCAAAAATAAAAAGGGTCATTCATACTGAGCACGATATCTAAAATTTTGGCAATTTCAGACACAATACATTAGTTGTAGCCGCTATGTTACAGGACCTATTTTGTGGTAATCTGTGAATGGGTTACCAGGTTCTGTTCTGAGTTCAATGTGTGTATATGTAATTACATAATGACTGAGTAATACTAACAACATAACCACAAACTGTATGATATCCAGTATTGGTTTTACACATAAATGTTTTATTATGACTGTGTGTGAGGACGTCCGACATTGAGGTGTGTTTTTCAGCACATGGGAGTATTTGCCATACAGTTTGACACATTCTGATTGACTTATTTTGCCCTGGACTGTCAACAGGATGTTTGTGTCATCAATGTCGTCATTGTTTTCAACATGCATTTATTGACGAGTTCATAACAAGTGCAGATTATGGCTGATTTCCGACAGATTGGGATGTATTGGTACAGACACGAGATCAATAAGATCAGTGATTTGTAAGATTTAGTTGTTTTGCCAATTATCAAACAGGTGGGCAATTGCAATTGCACTTTGTACCAAGCCCGAGGATATAACTACATCAATCTTCATTCAAGAAGTGTGGGAAGAGACCAGCCTGTCATAGAAACCCGAGGCAGGTACAGGAAAGATCAGGATACGATTTTATACAGAACATGTACTGTGGGCGTAACAGATATTTAGTCATAATGTGAAAACCTCCAAGTATCCATGATTATATAAAATACAGCTACATAGGGACACTTACAGCTACATTGAAACATTTACAGCTACATACAGATCCCCAGTTAAAGTTAGAAAAAGGTAGTGAATCCATTTGGCTATTTCTTGGTATATGTCGTCTTCACTGGTAAAGTGTATACAAAAGAACCCTAATCAGAAAGAGAAGCCTTTGTGATGGTAGTGAGATTCCTCTAAAGACTGAGTTGCAAATTGTGTCTGACTCCTAATACGTAATTAACCAATATGTTAGATGTCTTTAAACAAACACCTTGACAATATTGTCTAGTACAAACAATAATAGGTACACGTTGTTATAAAAGATGTTCTCAGTAATTGCGCACATTGATTTATTAATCATCGGCTATTGAATGTCAAACATTTGGTAATTTTGACACATGGTCAAGTGTGAGCCAGCCTCCAATGGGTTTTGAACCACTGTCTTCAGCTTGAGTCTCATGTTCAATAAATGGACCAAATGTTTGACAATCAGTAGTTGATTATAAAAAAAATCAATGTGCTCATGTGATATCATTAAATAAAACAAAGTTACACACACTAATATGGTTAGAACATTTTATAGAATATATATTTTGGAAATAGATCAATAGTTCTTTAACAGCACACCAGTACATTGTTCAATCACCAACATATATCAAACATGGTAATTGTCACCCATGATCAACAGAAAAATAGTTACCAAATTGGTTTTTGTGGTTAGCCGATTTTTTTGTTGTTTTTGTTGTTTGTTTTTTTTATCTACTTCCCAACATAAACATGATAAAGGACAGAATATACCACAGACTTTGTTAAACCAATTGTAGATCAGTGGTTGAAAAACCACATGAAACAGATACTCCTGGAAAGCAAGTTACAATTAATTTGATTTAATGTTTTTTTTTATCTAGCCTTCATAAACAGTGTGGTATATTGTAAGACAGCATTAGTGCATTGTTAAACTTTGTAATTTGATTTTAATGACAGTTTTTTTTAACCAGTTTTCATGTCACAGTTTATCACTGGTGTGATGTTTAACTGTGTAATTTGATTTCGATGTTTTTTGTTGTTTTTTGGGTGTTTTTTTTCACTTTTAGCCAGCCCTCATGAAGCAATGGATATAATATGACAGTACTGATATGATGTTAGACTTTTTAATTTGAATTTTTTATTGCAAGTCTTGTGTAATGGTGTAACACTTGTACAATGTTTAACAATTTGACTTTAATGTTGATTTTTTTTAAGCAGATCTAGTGTGACAGCATTGATGCAATGTTCAACTATGATTTAATTTCTAGCTTTTTTTAAACCAGCTTTCTTGAAAGAGTTGGACAGGTTTGGAGCAATGTTTAACTGATTTTATTAAAGTTTTTTTTAAAACCAGCCTTCAAGAAACAGATCTAGTATGACACCACTGGTGCAATATTTAACTTTGATTTAATGTTGATGTCTTAGCCAGCGCTCAGAGGCAGATGGGTTTGATATGACATCATTGGTTTGATGTTTAAATGTGATTTAATTTTAATGTTTTAGCCAGCCCTCACAAGGCAAATGGGTCAATTAGTATCACTGCTTTGATGTGATGTTTAAGTGTGATTTAATTTTAATGTTTTAGCCAGCCCTCACAAGGCAAATGGGTCAATTAGTATCACTGCTTTGATGTGATTTAATTTTAATGTTTTAGCCAGCCCTCACAATGCAGATGGGTCCATTAGTATCACAGCATTGATGTGATGTTTAAATGTGATTTAATTTTAATGTTTTAGACAGCCCTATCAGGGCAGATGGGTCAATTAGTATCACAGCATTGATGTGACGTTTAACTGTGATTTAATTTCAATGTTTTTAGCCAGCCCTCATGAGACAGTTGGGTCTAGAATGAAACCATTGGTGTGATGTTTAACCGTGTTTTAATTTCAATGTTTTTAACCAGCTCTCAGTAGACAGTTGGGTCTAGTATGACACCATTTGTATGATATAATTTTAGCCAGCCCTCACTACGCAGTTGGGTCTAGTATGACACCATTTGTATGATGTAATTTTAGCCAGCCCTCACTACGCAGTTGGGTCTAGTATGACACCATTTGTATGATATAATTTTAGCCAGCCCTCATGAGGCAGTGGGGTATAGTATGACACCATTTGTATGATGTAATTTTAGCCAGCCCTCATGAGACAGTTGGGTCTAGCATGACACCATTTGTATGATGTAATTTTAGCCAGCCCTCATGAGACAGTTGGGTCTAGTATGACACCATTTGTATGATGTAATTTTAGCCAGCCCTCATGAGGCAGTTGGGTCTAGTATGACACCATTTGTATGATGTAATTTTAGCCAGCCCTCATGAGGCAGTTGGGTCTAGTATTACACCATTTGTATGATGTAATTTTAGCCAGCCCTCATGAGACAGTTGGGTCTAGTATGACACCATTTGTATGATATAATTTTAGCCAGCCCTCATGAGGCAGTTGGGTCTAGCATGACACCATTTGTATGATGTAATTTTAGCCAGCCTTCATGAGGCAGTTGGGTCTAGTATGACACCATTTGTATGATATAATTTTAGCCAGCCCTCACTACGCAGTGGGGTCTTGTATGACACCATTGGTGTGATGTGTAACTTTATAATATGATTTTAATGTTGCTTTTATGCAGCCTTCATGAAGCAAGTGGATCTAATATGAGAGTGTATCAGTACTATAACTGGTTTAATGTTTAACTTTTTAACACTTGTATGCATTTACAGCCAGATTACAGTAAACATTTGATTTATCAGCTTGTTGTAATGTGTGTGACTACACAACCATTGAGTTGTTTTTTAAATTCTAATTTATGGCAAATTTCCAGAGGTATCAGTAATTTATCCAGCTCAGAAACCTTTACGTTAGAATTACAAGATGGCATTACTGTATTTGAACATAATTTACAGTGATGTTTAATGGTAAAATGGTGGACTTTATTGGGGATTTTAATACTTGTAATTTGTATTGCCTATTAAATTATTGCCCATTAAATTATATTTTTTACTTTTATAATGAATAAGACTGTTAAAGCGGTCTTACAGAATCTGTGTCAGTAGTCATAGTCTACTACAATAACAATAACATGACTTAGCATTGGTGGTTAATCCTTACCAAACTGGGCTCTTTTTCCATTCCAGCCAGCAGTCCACTGCTAGCAAAGATCTACAACCTGCAGTGTGTCATCAAACTGATCACCTACAGTACATCTGTTGGTTTATTTTATCATTCCAGCTAGTGACCCATGACTTATATATAGCTTTCTTTTGTAACCTAATATCTTTTGATTAAAATAATGTAACTAGTGGGTTTTGATATAAAACTTACAAAAAAGGATAATTACTAACCTCTGTTTAAAATGAATGAAATTAAAATGTTGATTGGTCACCATTATTGGTAACAGCTATAATCACAGAACTAACTATCTGCATGAAATTTCAGTCCCATACTGGTACAAAAGGCATTTCCCTACCCTATTCAAGGTGCATGTGATTAAAATGAAGATTGTCACTGTTATATTACAACAGTTAAGTTTCGATTAACAAAGGAAAGTAAAACTAATTAAGTTACCTGATTGCAATTAGTGTGTGTTAGGATTAATAAGTTGCTGAAAATGGGACCGACAAAAAAAAAGGGTTAAAACAATCAGACCTTTGAATCAGATTACGGTCCCAGACTGACATAAAAAGATATTTTTCACCCTCTATTACAGATGTATGAAATTAAATTGATAATGGTTACTGTTGACTTGACCACAGAACTGTCTGTGTCAACTTGGCAGGTCATTCCCTGCCAGCAGTCATGGTCACTTGATGTTCTACAGCGACCCCTCAGACAAGTTTATGATGGTATGTGATGACAACAGTATTCTACTAATATCCATATTGCAGTGTGTTATCTTGATAAAAGTGAATAACATGCAAAGAGTAGCCTCTCTGCAGGTGAACGTGGGGTCAGGTAGCTTATATTTATTGGCCTGTAAGCTTTATGGTTCTCCAGTGGAGAACACACTGGCTGTTAATCATGCTGATGACAGTCTATCATATGTGAAATATTATTTATGTTGTAGCCTTTAGGAAAACAATTATGACACTTGTTTCATTTTTGGGTTGTTTATTGCGGTGGGATTTGTAAATTTTGCAATGTATAAAACAGAAAACAGACCATAAATGACTATGAAGGGCTATTAGCATAACATTTGAAAATATACACCTCGTCAAAAGTACATTGATATACTACCCATTTTTCACATGATAAGAATAGGACAGTTATATTTAGGTATGTCTGGGTTGCAGAGTTAAAGGAGGTTTGCCTTGAGTTCAGAATACACAATTGCATGAAGACTGCCAACATAATTATTTTGCAGTTTAGTATTATAAGAATTATCTTCAGCATGAGATTGTCAGTTCAAAATGTAATTAGTTACTGTATACACTTTGTGTTTTCATTATGTGTTCAAGTGTTTACATCTACTGTTGCTATATCTCAATGGTTCAAAACCCGTCGGTGGTTGGTTCACACTTTCGACTACATGTCAAAATTATTGCCAAATATTTGACATCCATTAGCCTATTATCTTTAAATCGTTAAACAAAATAATAATAAAATAAAACAAAAAAGCAAAAGAATGTGATTTGTTACCATATTTGTAATTTTGAATGAAAATCCTGGCCGGGACTGATTAAGACACAAGTTCTGACCATATCTAGTGATACATGTGTAAGAATGTACTGAAGATCCCTTGATCAATCCATCTATATTTAGAATTCATCCAATGGTTTCACAAGTGGTTGCTGGTATATCAAAGACCTTAGCACTGCCATGCAGGAAACTTTAAATGAAGCCCTTTAATCCTAGTAAAAGATACCTATCATAGGAATTAGGATATTCATGATTAACAGTAAGATGCTTCTGGTACCATAAATCATCTAACATAAAAATATATATTTTACTCTTAATAGCTACTGATTAAACAACGTATTGAGATTTTAGTGAACAAACATTTCTTTCCTTTGAAAGTAAAGACAATTCTGATCTTGTCACCACATTATTTGTTCAATTATTGCAGATCATTAGAACTTCTAATAATATTATTTTAAAGAAACTGAGTTTCGATTATCTTCACAAGTAGCCGATGGGGGGGGGGGAGGGGTTCTGAAGAACGCTTTCAAACTAGCTAGAGCCCCTCAGCTTTTTAAAAGTTATTTGGTTACGCTCGCAAGTGCACTTTTAATACCAAAACGAACCCCCCTTCAAAAATCCTGGCTACAGGCTTCACTAACACAGGAAAAGTAACATTAAAATAAAAATACTTTCACTACAACTGTGTACTCTAGTGACCTTCCCACCAACACTGACATCAGTACATTAAGACCATTAGAATGATATTTTACTTTCACACAAAACATCCTATTTGTTCTTTCTTCATCATTTGACAACATAATTCACTTCCGTAGCTGGTTCTAGGAAGAAATGATAGAGAAAATGTTCTTGGTATTTCTCTATGATGTGTTGTGTGTTCAGACATCATACTGCCTCGGTAAACAAACTGTCCCTCGTGGCTATGCGGCATGTAAACTGGCAAGTGTTTTATGGCTTTCCTTAAGTCTGTACAAATCTGTCATATTTTAACTGCAAACCCGTCACAGGAACATACATCTACCGCAGCTTTGACGTAAAAATATTCACGTGAATTTTATCAAGTTGGAGGTGGGCGACAGAGAATGTGGTCAAACATTTATGTGATTCATAACAATATTATATCTCTATTGATCATGTGTGGAATCATTTACATTTTACTCATATTTTACAGCCACCTTAAAAAAATATCATCAAAATAAATATTTGTCTTTCATTGACATTTTTTCTTTCTGTTGCTTTTTGTTTGGTTTTATTTTCTTGCTTTCAATAAAATGAAGTACTTATTTTAAAAATGTGATCAGAATTATCTGGATGATGAATATTGTTTCAGTGTCAGTAATGTATAGTATTAATAGGAGTAAATGATGAAATTGTAACACATCAAAGCAGGTAGTTTATTCAATAGGATTAAACCGGCCTCCGTGGCCCAGTGGTTAAGCTATCGGACTCATGGCTAATAGGTACTGGGATCAAATCTCAGTTGAGGCATGGGATTTTAAATCTCAGTATCCGCTCCAACCCAGAGTGAGTACTCAGCACAGCTCAGTGGTAGATGTATACCACTTACACTGACCAGTGGTCCACAACTGGTTTAACAAAGGCTGTGGTATGTGCTGTTCTGTCTGTGGGATAGTGCATATAAAAGAT
>JAULBS010035691.1:0-10126 GCA_032355785.1 Symmetromphalus regularis
TATTACATTGGATCCAATGATAAATGTTATGTAGTACAAGGGATAATAGGCACATCTTAATAGAAACACAGGATTCAATTTGCTACGTATCAGACTTATTACATTGGATCCAGTGATAAATGTTATGTAGTACAAGGGATAATAGGCACATCTTAAGAGAAACACAGGATTCAATTTGCTACGTATCAGACTTATTACATTGGATCCAGTGATAAATGTTACATATTACAAGAGATAATAGGCACATCTTAAGAGAAACACAGGATTCAGTTTGCCACGTATCAAACTTATTACATTGGATCCAATGATAAATGTTACATATTATAAGAGATAATAGGCACATCTTAATAGAAACACATGATTCTGTTTGTCATGCATCAGACTTATTATAAATGTTAATGCAGTATAGGGGAGGGTTCCTGCGGTCATTAAAAACCTGGAAAAGTTTTGAAAATTTGCCAAATACTTTTCAAGGGCCTTACTACTCAGTGGTTAAGCAGTTTCTCAAGCTAAAAAAATGGTCCTGTTTTGTATTTCAAATTTAAAAGTGAAAATCCCAGTACAAAATGGTAAATCATGCATATTAAATACAAGAACCTGACCACCAGTAGCAGATGTTTACATTTGTGCTGGAGAGGAGAGGGGTCGTTAGATAAATAAATAAAAAAGAAAAGTCAGAGATTTAAAAACATTTGGTGTGAGGGTTACAGCTGTTTTTGAAAATTCTTTGGTAAACTTTAATTTTTTAAATGTAATGTTTAATGTCATGACAACCATATCATTAAAAAAAATTATGAAATAATTTGTCATTTTACTAGTTTTATATCTTTTGATTTCTTGTAAATTTCAAAATCCTGATTTTTTTGGTTTTGGTTCCAGTCCTTTTGTCCTTTACTGCATACCTGGACACTGGATTCTCAAGCTGATGACAGTGGTTCAAACCCATTGAAGGCTGTCATATACTTGACTACTTGTCAGAATAATCAAATGTTTGACATCCAATAGCCGATGATTTATAAATCAATGTGCTCTAGTGATATTGTTTAACAAACAAACAAAAACTGTAGAACTACCCATGGTATTTTGGAGTGTCGTTCATGTTGTCCAATAGTGTAGAACTGTGTTACATTCTCATCTTTAAAGAAAGTGTGTAGCAATGCATCGGAAGAAAATCGTAACCATTTTCATATTTAAAGCAAAACAATCTATGCCAATCTCTGTGATGCAAGAAACTATAGCATCATTTCATCGCTTAACCATTTGTGCAGTTGTGCTTTGAACAAAATCTCTTGGCATCTTACATTACTAAGAAAACGTATCAGAGTCGGATCACATTTGTGCTTGGCTTTATACAGGGTCCTGTTCACCATAGTTAATTTTTATATTATCTGCGCCAGTATGTTTTTATATTTATAGAATAATATATAGTTTGAATCTTCACGTTCATGTTCTCAAAGGTCAGCAAGGAAACTGCTTTTATTATTTACAATTATCTATGTTCTAGATTTAGAAAAATTGCTGCTTCAGAACCAAAAGGGTGTAAGTCTGGGTTTGGCATTTACTGATATCACTTGATGTTTCTAAGCTGCACCTGGTGCTCAAAGGGTGATGTAGGTTTTTGAAGCTATCCAACATTTATCTTGAAATCAAAAGATATCCCACATAAAACTTGTGTCTAGGTGAGAAACATTTTTTGTCCCTTTTCTCCATTATCAGCTACCCCCAACTTACACTGTTTTGGTTCTGAAGCAGCAAAAAGTGTCACTTTCTTCTTAGTTGTATTTATTCAGCTATAAGGACGTGTTGTCTATAAGATGGGGAGTGTTTTTCGAGTGCTCTGAGGGAGATTTTTGCTTCCACTCGTTTGTAAAACTGTGAAATTTTCGAGAGTATGCTCTTGGTGGTTCAGCAGTAAAACGTTGGACTCTCAAGCTGATGATAGTAGTTCAAAACCCGTTGGAGGCTGGCTCACATTGACTGTGTGTCAGAATAACCAAATGTTTGATATCCAATAGCCCATGATTAATAAATCAATGTGCTCTAGAGGTGTTGTTAAACAAAACAAACTAACAAAAAAAAAACAGAAATTTTCGAGAATTCTTGTTAGTATGTTACTGAAAAATCATTAGAATTAACTTCCATGCACTGATGGCCACATTATCGAGTGCTACTGAACTTAAAATTATCCATATACCTTTGTTTCCGGCAATATTTTAATCATTTATGTTCAGCATTTATCCATATGTTTTGCGGTCTGCCATTTTGAAAATGCCGAGTAATTAGTTACGGTAGACAAGTTTCGACACTTGGTTCTGTTCACGCACCAGAAATTGGCCATTTTCGTGACATGCTCTTGTAATCAGAGATTGTCAAAAATAGCATTTTGACTTTAGATTACGCTTATATGACAGGTCAGGTTTTTAAGGCTGATTCTGGAAGGGCAAAAAGACAGCCTTATAGCCAAATAAATATGGTATTTGTCACTAGAGGAGAATAGAATTGATTTGGTATTCTTTTATCAAGTGTTTAAAAGAATACAGCTGATTTAATTATGCTCAAAGAAAACTTAACATGATTCTAGACTAAAGATGTCGTTTGATGAGTAGATTGTCTCCCTTTGGTCACCATATTGTTTGCAGGAAACTTAAATTCTACGAACTTTGTCCACTTTGTTCTGTTATTTTGAGTTTTAACTACCTTATACTTAGTCTATTAAATTAGTTGAGAATAGTATGTTTTATGACCTATGTAATTAAAAAGTTCAAGAAAATGTTGGAGCAATACAAATTTAGTTAAAAGTGGCTATTTATATTTTTGAAGTATATCACCAACAATATAGCCAAAGGGAAACAACTCTGTTTGAATGTTGTCATGTAAGTAACCGCTACATAGCTAGAATAAAGGTTTTATCTGTAACATTCTAATAATGACCAAAACAATTTTCAACCCAAATGTGAGGCCATTTTCTTTTCTTGTGTTGTTTCCATAGCAACCAGTTGGTTGGCTTCCATGTTCTGCCAAATATCTTTAAATGTATAAAACCTTTGTGTATGGCACTTAATTCATCAATATTTTTAGCTGTTGCATTGTTTTCACTGATATTATTGTTATATCTCGAATACCTGTGATATATTTCATGTATCTTGCCTAGTGCTAGACCATCATGCTTGGCGTTCCATATTCATACATTCTTTACATCTACATACACCCCTTGACATTCGCGGTGGCTGTTGGCAGTGCATTCGTAAAAGCAATTGTAAAATTAGTTTGCAGCAGAATATTACAGCCATTGAAAAAATATAAATACTAGTATACAGTGTCATTTATATTTAATCAAAATGCTCAATTTAATGTTTAAATTTTACTGCTTAAAAATCTTTGTTAGTATTAATATTTTAAAAACCAACAAACAGTGAAAATAGGCAGAGCCGGATATATAAGAGGAAAAGGGGGGAAATTGCCCTAGGCCCCCCTGTCAGCGGGGATCCCAGACTAAGGACTTCCTTTATTACAAAAATGTAATAATTAATTTAATATAAATTTGGTTCTATTATTAAAAAGAATTAACAAAGGAGAAAGACTGGGCCCCCCTTCATTTCAGGGTGGTCCCCCCCCTTTGAATAACTAGATAAATTGTCTAAATTTCTTAACATAATTTTTTTTGTGTAATATGGTTTATCATTCATTTTAGTTCATTTTTTATTTGTCATGCAATTTCATTTTTATATTGAGTGGCCCTCAAACCTGAAGTGTCCCGGGTCCCCCAAGGTATAAATCCGGCTCTGAAAATAGGTATACAGTGTGTTTAAAAAAGTGCAAACTGCTTTAGCCTCTGTTATTTCTCTTTTTTTTTTGAGGAAAACAGATTTTCGGAATTGCAAGAGCTGTATACATTTAAATAGTCCGTATTTTAGACTTCTCCATGCTTTGCCACAGTAGGAACCCGGTGTGCCCGAAGCTGGGTAGACTGTATCCCAGTCTATGCATTTTTTTTTTTAGTTATTTTTATTTTTTACATGGATATTGAATGTCTGAATGTAAATCGTGATCTGTTATTCAAAGTACATAATTTTTAAGTACTTAGTTTCGAGAGCTTATCACTGTTTGTTTTAAACTTATATAATATGTTATAAATGCTTAATTTCTTGGCTGCATTAAATAATGATATTAAAAGGGATATTTTAAATGTTTTAATAAAATTGTGAAAAATGTTAGGACGTCATGTGATATAATGTTAATTTCCTGTTCTGTATGGTATTGCCCAAAGTAATGCTCAAAATAATGCAGGTATTAATATTTATGCTTTGATCTACGTTTGGGTTATTCCAGTCATAGGTGTGACCATATGGGGTTTTATAGAACATACCATTAAAATCTTCACAGCAGCTTTGGTTTGATGTTGTGATTAGAAGCCATCACACAGACCTGCTTACCTTTCTGTTCTCTCCATAATGTTTCCAGACACACATCCCAAACTAAGGCATTACAGCAATATCTTTCCCGCTGGCTGATAGTCGTAACATTGATTTATTTTTTAAAAAAGAAAAGAAAAATATTATCGCTAAATTTGTCGGAGTTCACTTGTAACGAGAGTATTTGGATTACTTCCTGGATGAAAATTCAGTTGTCACATATGATGCATTCCTGACAGAATCCTTAGATTTCTTGAGAAATCATGTTTATGGTAGGCAGGCCACCCAAATTATGAAATACTATCATTATATTAGTAAGAGAACTCTTGTAGAGATTACAAAATGTACTCTTGTAACAACCATTACAAAGGTAAATCATTGACTGTTCTCTATAAGAGGTCTCTTTTGGTCACACCCATAACAGTAGAACTGTGAGGCGTCTATTGATCACACCCATAACAGTGGATTTGTGAGGCCTCGATCACACCAATAACAGGAATTGTGAGGCCTCTGTTGATCACACCCATAACTGGAATTGTGAGGCCTCTGTTGATCACACCCATAACAGTGGAATTGTGAGGCCTCTGTTGATCTTTCCCATAGCAGTGGAATTGTGAGGCCTCTGTTGGTAACACCCGTAACAGTGGAACTGCATAAATGTTTGTTTTGACTAAGATTTTGATTTCTGTAGCTTTGTTAAAACTGTATAATTGAAAAAGAATGGTGCCAAGAAAACCAATATTGATCTCGTATTCATTTTAAAATATATTAACTAATATAATTTGAAATGTTTTATATCAAAATCATGCTAATAACATTCAGATCACTCGTGCTATATTTTTATCACATCATATGTATTTTGATAACGTATGAACTGAAAAATCTTAAATTTTCTAATTATTGCACTATTGTATTACAGTGTATGCTTGGTTAAAGGCGGACTTTACATGAAATGACAGAAAATAAAAATTTCTTTTAATGGAAGAATTGTAGTTCCAGCCATCTAACAAAATTAGAATTAGTTTTTTAATTTAAATTTTGGAGTTTACACTGTCGTTTTATGTGAAACTGAAATAATTATGTTCTGTGAATTTCGAAGGAAGATAACTCTGAATGACTTTTGCTCCGCATAATGAAATGTTGCTAGATCAATATCTCATGTTGATTTTTATAGCTGGCATATGAAATTTTTATGTTATTGTTCTGTTGTAGTTTGACAAAAGATTGTGGTACGAATGGTATGTTGTTTATTTTTGTTATATTAGAAAAAGCTTGATTGTGTATTTGTTTTGTGTTGCTGGGTTTGTACTGTTCTGAAAAACCTTTGTCAATGTGTTTATTGTTATAATATTAAGAAAGAATATTTGTTTATATTACTGTTCAGTTATGTGAGTTTGAACCAAAACTATTTAGTACAAACTGCAATTTCCAATTTGTTTTATGGTGACTCAGTCTTGTTTGATACTTTGCTTCTTTTATAAATCCCAGTTATTCGAATCGTGTTAATTCCTCAGACCAGTATCGTAAGACCGCCCATAATAATAGTGCCTTGTTTCCAAGTATGCAAATTTCAATTTAGCATGTGCCACGATTGGTGCAGAGATTTTTGTAAAGTGCAATCATTGGTTTGTTTGCTTGTTTGTGATATGTTAAGCATGTTACGTGTGAAAAATTGATATTATTTTAATGAAGTTACTAGTTTGCTTGATTTAGAAAGTAATTTGTGGATGGGCTTAATTTGAAATGTTAATGTAAATATAATACTGGCGTTGATTTGATATTGAAACTTCTGTTTGATATACGTAATAGCAAGCATGAATACACAAATGGTACAGATGTATTAAAATGTCAAACTCAGGATTTTAAATATTTGAAAATTTGTTTCTTTAGGGAGTGTAGCAAAAGTACTCAGAAGCCAATTTGACATTAGATGGACTTAGTGAGTTATGTTAGTTAATAAGTCTTCAATTATGATAATATGTGATTAATATTTACTTTAAAATATCATTTAGTGCGTTCAATATATATTTACATTCATATTTAAAATTCAGGTGAAAATTAAAGGTTAACAGTTAAAGGTTAGTAGATGGAAACAGATTTTCAATCATTCCTAAAAAAAAAAAAATTTACATCTTCATGCATAATTCAACATGCCAATATGAATTTGTCATTGCATATTTTTTAAATTCTTCTTCTGCGTTCCTAAAGCAATACTTCATATTTCCAGTTTAGTTCTCACTAAAACAAATTTTGATGTTTGTTAAAGGTATACTCAATACTTTGAGCTCTAAACAAATGGGGCGAAATAAATTGATACATTATGTTTTGCAGCTAACAGGGTTAGTAATATAAAATAATATAAACACCCGTAAGTCATGTGACTCTAAATATATATGGCACACCTCCTTCAGTGGAATTTTTTTTAATTTATGGTTCAGTACTATAATTCAATTATTATTTTTAAAATATTGGTAAGTGTGAGATTCGATGGTTATGTAAGTAGTTGAATGAAGTATTTCTATGGACAAATCAAATGTTTATATTTAAAATAAATCTTTTGTTTGAAAATTAATTAGTCCAGGGGTCCGTGGGAGTATGCCTTTAAGACAACAAGTTTCTGATGCTCACAACTTTGATGAAGGTTTTATATCTAAGTGTGCTGGACAATTTTGGAAGGTGTCCAAAGATTTGTTTTTTTATTTTTAATAGGACATAGACTTTCTGAAAGTACTGATTTAAAACCTGTGAGGAAACCACCTCATACTTGACTGTGTGTCAAGATTTTCAAATTTTTGACATCCATTAGCCAATGATTAATAAATGGATGTACTCTAGTGACGTCATTAAAAAAAATAATAATAATTGTTAAAAAATATAAAAGATAAAGAAGTAAAACAAATATTTTTAATATTGAAAGGAAGGGTCCAAAGTTGGTTATTAAAACTTTTTGAGGAAAAAATAAAAATTGTTAGCTGAAGGGGATATGATTTAGACCTCCCTGGTCACCATGGATTCGCCTATGCCTGGAGTTTTACTCACTCAGTATGTTAAAGTTCCGTGTATTTACAGTGATATATCGATAAATTTGTAAGAATATTTTGACATATGCCTATTACTTAAATGTTATACTTGTATATGGTTTTATTTGTTAAAATGCCACGATGATTGAACAGTTTAAATGACCGACAGAACCATTATATGTACATATGTGCAGGCCATTAGATTTCAAATTTCATGGGAACCCATCGGAAACTGTTTTTTTGTTCTGTGAAAATAAGTCATAGGAACTCGAAAATCATGGGAAACAAAATTTTGACGACACGGTACAAACAAGCTACAGGTACATGTAATGATCGTTACCATGAAATCTTAAGGCCTGGGTGTGCAGACGTCTAGTTAAAATAAACAATAACATCTTTGAGCAGGGAGATTTTGGCTCTCAAAACCAACCTCCTGCACATGCCCCTAATACATCTGCCATCAAATATCCATGACATCACATAACTGTTATATCCAATTAATAATAACAAACATATTTTGTCCAAAAAGAAAATGTATCCCCAAATGGGGCAAAGATTTTTATTTGCTTGCAACTGTCTCCAAGAGACGCCCATGATATTGTATGTTTTTATCTTTGTGGTTTTTTTACTCGGGAACAAACAAGTTTATTTCTTCTGATTTTGTATACTCATATTGGCAATTTGTTGTTTTGTTTGTGCTCGCATCGTTGATCTGAAGCTGTTTATTTACATCATGCAAATTTACTATTTAATCATTGGACGTCATCATTTTGATGCTTTCTATCATTCATATTTTTGGTAACTATTGTTTATTGTTATGTTTACAACAAAGTGAATCTGTACAGTTATTGTAGTTATATATTATTATGATTATATTATAAAAATTTATATATTGTACTTGTCAAAAGTTTGTACATAAGTGGTGTACAATAATCTCAGAAAAATAAATATTATATACAAAAAGGACTTTGTGATGTTTTTTTGTTTGTTTATTCTAACGGTGCGGATTTAGCTCAAACCGTAGCATGTCTGTCTGTGAACCGGTCAGTCATCGGATCAATCCTTGTAATTTTACCCATTTGCAGTTTGGGCTATTTTCCCTTCCAACCAGTAGTCCGCCACTGGTTCATCAAAGGTCATGGTATGTGCTGTCAAGTCTGTGGGATGGTACATTTAAAAGACCCCTTGCTGTTTATCGGAAAAAGAAGCCTATATGGCAGCAGTGGGTTTTCTCTAAATAAATATGTCAGAATGACCATATGATTGATGTCCAATAGCTGACTATAAGATAAAAATCAATGTGCTCTAGAGGCGTTAAAACAAACTAAAATTTATGTTTGGTTTCTGAAGTGGGACACAGCTGAAGAGGTAGAGTGTCCACCTTAGGTGTGACAGGTTATTGGAATGATCCACTACAACGAACCTATTTGGACTTGTTCCAACCAGTTGTCCATGACTGGTGTAACAGACTGTGATGTCCCATCTATGAGAAAACACATAAAAAAGATCCCTTGCTGCTAATCAGAAAGAGTAGCCTGTGTGAAAGTAGAGGGTTTCTTCTGAAGAGTATGAGTTACAAATACAATGAGTATGACACTGTAATATTAATAGCTGCTAGGTAGCAGAGGATTGAGATTTAAATTTTTTTTATTATGCACGGAGTATAAGAAATCTTCAACAGAATTCATTAGAATAATGAATTGGTTAAGACAGTGATTATGCCAGGTGTTCAGAAAAGGTAAACATTTCCCATACTTTCTCACAGATAGAATGATTGAATCTGTTCCCTTCAGCCTACCAGTTTTAGAGTGCTGGTACAATAGATTTGAGGAAAACATCACAACCGGTCTTGTGAAGGGAAAAGTAGCCTTGTAAAACTTAGGAAACGTGACATAGTTATATACTGAACACCAAAAGAAAAGTAAATTTTTGTTCAGATCCAGTTTAATCAAACTAGACATAAAAACCATAAAACATGCTGGGCACACTTTACACTTCTCTGTACATGCCTCTAGTAAGCAAAACAATCAAAGTCGAAATATTTATTCAAATACTGCAAATTAAATTTGCATTTCTTTTGCTATTCAGTATAAAAAGAAAGAAAATCAATCAAACATGAAAAGGTATTTCAGTGAACTAAGGAAAGGTAACCAGCTAAAACAAGAATAAAATGCCTAAACTGACCTGAATGGAATGCATTGCTGCAACATAGGCTTGTCTTTTTGTAAATATGAGGTTATTTTATATGCACTTTTATAAAGACGGGATAGAAAATACCAATTTAGAAATAAGGCCACGCATTTTTGAATAAATGTTTTACGGATCCGCCGACATGTTTGGAAAAGTCCCAATGAAAAAATAAAATGAAGGTGTCCTTTTTAATTTTTTTTTCCTCGCCTATACTTAAATTTTGATTCCCGACCAAAAATAAAAAAGCTAAATATTTTCTGTGGGAGTCAAATTGCCAATTTATTATAAATGTACTTGGCAAAGTCATCTCTGGAGATAGTTTTGTAAAACTGGTTTCGGTTCTCCAATAGTTTAGCTATTAAAAATTGAATGGCCTCTATTATTAAAAGTACATGTACTAGCTGAGCTAACAAAAACAAGAACAGAACAACTTTATTAGTACTCTTAGTTTTAACTTCCCATACAAATACATGGAACCTTAGAATTCTGAGTCTGATTGAAATT
>JAULBS010035702.1:0-10125 GCA_032355785.1 Symmetromphalus regularis
CTGTTTGTGAAATGTTCTCTGAAGATTGCAGGACAATCTTTTTATTTTAGTTTTTTAAATTATATTTTTATGAACACAACAATACCTTTCACGAAATACTGTCTTCAAAATCTCTAATAAAATTTAAATATATTACACACATATTTTGTTCAGTAAACTGTTCTATGAGATTGACAAACAAAAAAACACACGTTCAATGTATTTATTTTGTACAACTATAAACATATAAAACAAGTAAAAATGCTTATTAGTAAAAATAAAATCATTGTATAAAAAAATTTAAAAGTGATGACAATGATACAGGTACATTGTAGTACTACAAAGAAAACTGTCTATTTTACATTTGTACCTCCCATGCAATACATTCTGAATAACAACGGCAGTGTTTTTAAACATTCCCCACCACATACATGGGCATAAATCCTGCGGGAGGGGGCCCCACCCCCACTTGTTGGACGGGGTTATATGTGATGTTCTATTCTGAGTTAAAACTTACCATTTCTCAAATGATAGGAGGTTTGGGTTTTTCAAAATTCAAAACAAATGTGTTCTTACATATGTATGATTTTGGGGTTTTAGCACTTGAAGAAATTTGTTCAATAGTTTTTTTTAAGATATGTTCTTTTTAAGGCACTTAATAGAAATAAAACATAAATTACAAAACAAATGGGTTCTTCCAGATAGCTTAAATTATAACTCTTGGGTTTTAGCACTTAACGAAATTTGTACATAAGCTTTTTAAAGATAAAACTTCTCTTCAAGGCACTTAATGGAAATAAGACATAAATTACACAACAAATGGGTTCTTCCAGCCAATGTGTATGACATTTGGGTTTAGAACAGTACTGTCAAACAAAAAAGTAGTTTGTAGTTACAGAGATATATACTTTTACAGACATAACTTCTCAACAAGGCACTTACCAAAGGTAACACATCCACATCACATGTCGTAAAAATTACAAAGAGTTTTACCAGATAGTGTACCATCTTGAGTTTTAGCACTATTAAAACCAACTACTAGTCTCAAGGTATAGTGATATCTTCTCCAAGCCACTTAACAGAAATGAGGATTCTTATATTTTGAGGATTTACCAATAAATGCTTTTTTTCTAGTGTGTACCACTTACAGGTTTTAGCATTATTAAAACTAACTACTAGTATGAACGTAATGTGATATTTTTAGCAGACTTAGCTTTTCTCCAAGGCACGTAACAGAGATAACAAATCCATATCACATAACTTATGTCATAAGAAAGTCACATTAAATGAGTTTTTCTAGCTAGTGTACCTTCTTGTGTTTTAGCACTGTAATAAAATTAAGTAGTTTGAAGGTATTGTGATATTTTTGGCAGACATAACTTTTCTCCGAGGAATGTAACCGAGATAAATACTCAACACATACATAGATTAGAATGGCTTGACAAAATAAAATCAGGAAAATATTTTATGAATTTTGGGACTTTTTAAAGTGACTGGAGAAGTCCATCACACAACGGCGCAATAACGGAAACAGAAAAACACTGCACAGATCCCAAGCACTTACCTCTCACAAGATGTTAAAACACAGCGGCAGCCATGCATTGCTATGGGTGCCACCATGTTGGTTCAACAACTGAATTTGTCAAAACCCGGAATGGTAGCAAATTTATACAATATTTGAAAAAAATCGGGAAGATAAAAAAAATTGGAATTCCCAGTAAATCCTGAAAATTCTCATCCATGACATAAGAATTACACAATGAAAGTGTTTTTCCACATAACTGTTTGTTCACAATCTTTCATTTTAGCACTAAAAAGCCACAAACCTCATACAGAATAACCGTCAACCAGACAATATATTAAGACATAAAAATAAGTTAATATTTAACATTCTATGATCTAAGTTTTTTTTACATGATAAAACGAATAACAATCACACCCAACATTTCACGTCGAAACTGTTCAAGAACCAGATTCGTCAAGAAGTTGTCTTCTGATCATGGCACGTGCTAAAATGCTATTTTTGTATGCCAATTGTTCAAGTTGTCGCACTGTACGTGAAAAACTTCTTGGAGATTCTACTTCTAAAGCCGGGTTGGAATTTGGACTAATCATGATAGGTTTTCTCGGTCTTAAGAAATACTGCTTTCTCTCCACATCAGTATTCTAAAACAGAACAAAAATAAGTAAAATTTCTCATCAGTCTGTTAGAAATAAACAATGTAATGACGTTAAGTTTTTTTTTTAAACTGATGGATAGCGTAACATTTTTGCTATTGAAAAACAAAATTTATTTGGAATGCGAGGGGGATGAAACAGCTTAATGACTATTAAAAACCTATTTTGAAACTTACTTGTACCCAGGCAAGTGGCATTTACATTCTCAGCATAACTTTTTTATCTGGGTGTATTTTTCCTTATTATTAAAAATAAAGTATACTTTATGCTAAAATTGTTGTGGAAACTATTTCTCCACAGTATTTATTTTGCCATGTACATTTTCTTAATAGCAGGGGTTGTTCAGCACAGCTACTGGTTCACAAGAAATACACCACAAAAATGTTACGTGTTCTCTCTGTGGACAGGAGTAGTCTGACACACTGTAGAACCATTTGCCGAGTAAATATAAAACATAATGGTTAATTAATGTTTAGTAATACAGACCTGCCTATCAATAGAAAACCCTTTCAGTAATCTGGGGGCGTCTGTCCAGAAATATTACGGAGAAAGCGGAATGGTAGGCAGGTCTGGTAATAGTATACACGCAGAGAATTTGTAAATGATAAAAAAGAATTGATATTTATTACCTTGACTGAAGTTGTTGATCTGCTGTTTCGATTTCTTGAACCTTAAAGAAAGTATCGGGGAGTTTGTTATTAAAAACAAATTTTGCTCTGTACAAACAATAAATATTTAATATTTATAATAATGAATGGGCTAAACGAAGAATTAAATTATATGGAAATAAGAGTACACTAAACAAGTAATTGTATAATACTGTTTATATTATGAGTATATTTTCACTCATTCTTCATGAGTGGAAGCAAGTGATGAACAATTGAAAACAGATTGTAATATACAGTATTATACAGGAATGAGTGTAGTATTCAATTTATTACATTGTGTAGAAGTGTTTACAAATATGCATTTTTCTTTTTTGACACCCAAAACAAACCATTTAATTGCAAAAACATTTATGACCAAGTTAAAATTTAGCCAAACAGGTTGTCAATTTCATTGTCAATAGCAGCCACAGTTGTCATATGATCGATGTCCAATAGCCGATGAAAAGACAAAAATCAATATGCTCTGGAAGCATTGTTAAATAAAACAAACTTTTACTTTTAGTCACTGAAATTTAAAATTATCCCCTATACCTGAAGCAGGACTGGTGAAGTACCCAGTACTGATCCATGACTCGACATGATTTGACAACTCTCGGTGCGGCGTTGCCTGTCGTAGGTCATGAAGCTCGTTGATCAAACTGGATTTGGTGGGCGTGTCCTGTGTTTCAGTCAGTGACGTGCACCAGCTGTCAGTCTCAGACTGGCTATAGTGATCATCCAGAATGAACGTGTGGTCCGACGACTCATCCTCAAAGTCAGACTCACTACTACTGAGAGCAGAATCAGATGATGTCAAGCAGGGTGCTGAAATTTAAAAAATATTTTTAAAAATATTTTTTAAATGGGTATGTACTTCATGTGACAAACATTTGAAAAAGGCATTAAACCTTTAAAATATATGTAATGAAATAACATTGATAATTTTTAAAAATATTTTGTACAGTTTCCTATTTTTTTTCATTTAGGTCTAAAAAAAATACTGTTTCCTGGGATCTAGAAAAAGGTTCCAACCTAATGTGTTTTTACTCAACATTTAATCATTTATGGAATTAATTCAATATCTAAAATTGGTAGATGGTCAAAATAAAATAAGTAAATAAATAAAAGAAAATGTCCTACAATTGTTTTCAGCATGTTCACGAAAATATCCTATTTATTTTTGTAGGCTTTTAATCAATATAAAAATTAAATTTTTTTTTTTTACATGCATGCCATTCAGTAAACAACTTGAAGTTAAATAAAATAATTTAAATTATTTTCTAATTTCCATTAAAAAATATTTAAAGATTTGAATTTAATAATTACTTATTTGGTTTATTAATCATAAATTTGTATATATCTAAAACTAAAAAGTGATAAATACAAGCTGATTTTTTTTTTTTTACTAAGCTGAGTCTATACTATACTTTGTAAACGTATGTACATTTTTTAAAATCAATTTGTCCAATTCTTGATTTAATCGAACAAAATTATATTGAACTCACAGTCAGCTGCAGCTTTTACTGGACTGATGATCGTAGCTTTCCCATTCATAATACTGCTCAGATTAGATGATCCTGAAATCAAATTAAAGTATCCTCCCATAATATGTTTTCGAACATGTAAGCAAATATTGCAAATATCTGTAATTAAATTCTGAATTTGAAAGCTAAATAATATTTCGTACCAATTTATTTCTCTCTCAAATTAATCTTTTCCTTGCATTATTTTTTATATGTATCTTACCAATCATTAATTTCTTTAGGTCAGAATTCTGTTTCCTGATCTCAACAAGAAGTTCGTTATTAACAGAGGCCAGATCCCGATACGTATATGCGCAGACACACAACACAATGATGGCAGCAAATGTTGAAATCTTCCGCAACAGTTTCTGTACATTGTAAATCATCTCCTGAATATAAAAAAACATATATAACAAATTATAAAACTAGCATAACCAAATCATATTTAAAATATGTGTTTAATGATTTCATAGCAATGATTTATAAATAAATGAATGATCAATCAATATAAAGTATATTTAAAAATAATTTTTATGATTTCTTTAATCAATAACTGCCATTTAGGAGATTGAACATTAAACAGACATACATGAATATGCAAACATTTCAAGTTTAATTTATTCATATGAATAAATTCTAAAATCAAAATTCTGAAAGATATGTACATGTAAATTTGAAATCCAATTAATTTAATAAACAGCAATTTCTTGTTATTTAAAAAGAAAATATCAGTCTTTAACTAAGGGTGTTTATGCTTAAGTACAGTTTACTGTACTATATATATATATATATATATATATATACACACACACTTCCATAGAAAACAACACTAAACTAAATATTATATTAGAATTTGGTCAATTTTTTTTTTCAAAATAAACATTTTATTTATTACAAGTTAAATGCAACTTTTACCAAACCCTATTACTCAAAATTCCTGATTTATGTTCATTACTTTCAGATCGAATTTCAGAATTCACGCACCACCCTTTACCCTCCAAGAATTCTGAGTACAGGCCTAAGTTAATTTAGAAATAAACCTCTCAACACCAACATTTTAGAAATCTATGGTAAAGTAAAGTTTGTTTTATTTAACAACACCTCCAGAGCACATTGATTTTATCTTATCATTGGCTATTGAACGTCTATCATATGGTCATTCTGACATATTTATTTAGAGGAAACCCGCTGTCGCCACATAGGCTATTCTTTCCGATAAGCAGCAAGGGGTCTTTTATATGCACTTTCCCACAGACAGGAGAGTGCAAACCACGGTCTTTGATGAACCAGTTGTGGACCACTGGTTTGAACGGAAAATAGCCCAAACTGCACATGAGTCTACTGAGAAGGATCAATCAGACTAGAAATCTAGGGAGCTGGTCCCATGTTACTGTATTTAAAAAAAACACCTTTATTTTCAATTTCAGAATCCACTCCCCACCCTTACTATATGGAAATGATAGTCAAAGGGACAGATTTGAATTATTTTAGAAACAAGCTTCTTCCTCACCCCAACCCATTAGAAATGTGGGATTTTTATATTTAATTTCAGAATTCACTCTCCAACCCATCTGTCAGTAAAACCTGGGGACAGGTCTGAAATATGTTAGAAACAAACGTCTCCACCACAACATTAAGAAAATCTTGGGTGCAGGTTCCATGTTACTTCAAAAAACAAACTTGATCATTTTCAAATCTAAATTTCAGTTTTTACTCCCCGTTGCCATACCAATCCCTGGAAATCCTGGCTATGATAGCACCACAACATTTTTCATCTGATTATGTATAATAATGAAGTTTTACATGGGCATCTGGTGTTTTTCCATGATATCAAAGCTAACCCGATAATAACTCCTGAATCCTACATGTGGACACAGAGTTACTTTAAAAACAAACCTCCTCATTTTCATACTGATTTTCAGCAGCTTTCTGGACACCAAGATGCCAAGAGACAACGGTCTGCTCGATGATTAAATTCAATGTCATAATTCCAAACAGCCAGAATCTTGCATTGCTGGTTCTTGACGTGGACGTCAGGAGATAGCACACGATGATGCTTAGTGTGTAGTATATAACCGAGTAGAAACCAGAGAATTCACCAAGCACCATATGCTGCAGTTTAGAAATACGATCAAATACGTCTGTTATCAGCATCCGTTGTTCTTGTGTGGTTTTCTTGAAGTCTTCAAACATGCTGTGAATATTGTCGGACGACCGTGAAATAACATTGCTTAGGTTTGCAGCATTTTCGAGAATCTGTTCCTGCGTCTTCATACTCTCATTCTGCTGTTTCATCAACTCGTTCTGGAGATCATACGACTCTTCCAGTTTGGAAGCAACGTGAGATGAGCTGACAGACAAACGATCGATGGTCATCTCAGTGTTTTCATGCCAGATCTGAGCTTCTAGGAAATAACAGATGTTTTGTGTGTGTGTGAAAAATGTTGTAAAAGACCCACGGTCAACATCTTTCATATCTGCAGTACACTTGTGAACAGGCCGTGATAAATCACACTCATATATGTCAAGACCCTGGACTTGCAGAAAGCAGTTCAAATAGGCTAGAGCAAGTCTACTCTGCACATCATCGGTCAGATGCTTACATCCAGTCTGAATAGTAACCATGGCATTCTTCCAGCATGTTCCATAGCGAGGCATCTCCGATCTTTGTCGGATAAGTTCGTATTCTCGTTTGCCAGCATTCAGTTTGTCCTGATCTATGTTAGTAAACTCACACGAACACAATTCAACCGCTACCAAAATCACAATACAGTATTTTAAACGGCACTTCATAATGTGGACCTAAAAAAAAACCAGAAGATGTAAAATAAAGCATTATCACATTTGATTTCGCTACACAAAAAACTGGAATTTGCTATTCAAATATTTGTGTAGAAAACATATAAAGCAGTTTTTTAATTTATTTTGTTACCTGGCTGATATATTGCACCGTCATATAAATTCAAACATAATATATTTTCGAACAGCTCTTTTAAATACACGATTTTCTGTGTGTGTACTGAGGTCTGACAACAAAGATCGAAGATTGATCACTGACATAAGAAGAGGTTGTACATCAGTCACTACAAAAATGTTGCACATAAAACTTCTTGTGGTAATTAAGTTAATTAGAAATATGTATAATGAATCACTGACCGGAAACTGATTATAAGCGATACATACGATCATGTATACATGTAATACGGGAGGATACATTAACATTATCATGTGGGCAACTTTCATAAGATGATAAGCATCATAAGGGATAATCTTATGTCATAGTTAGTTATATAATCGGAAAGTGTGATACTAACAAGAAATGGCAATTGTCATAACTAATCCAGTAGTTTAATAGCAAATAAACATAAATATATGCATGTACTCCAACTTTGAATTACTCTGTGTCACTGTCAGTCCCTCTATGTGGTCGTGTAGTTGGCATTCACTCGATTCAACGATCGAAACTCAATTTTAGTTGGAAATACAATCACAGTGTATCCTGATTAAAAACTAATCTTGATGAAGAAATAACACTACGAAATAGGAAATATATTCAACAATAATTACAGAATATCTATAAATTAAATTCATAATAAAACCTTGACAAAATGATAAACTGAAAGTAGATCAAATAATGATTTTCATAAATTCTGCCAAACATGTATGTAGACTGGTTTTAATACTATTTCAATATTCCACGGGCTAATTATTGTAGTGAACAGTTAACGGCGAGCCAGTCTATACAGTGGCAAAAATCATTCGGGTAGCCTCGTTAGTTTATGTGATGTCGTTCCTCAGCTGATTTACGAAGATTGTTCGGTTCTTCTCGGGCCGATGGTGGAAACACCTTGCAAGCTATTTCTCATGTATTTGGAGAGGCTTTGTGAAAATAAAAACCAAATATAAAATGTCCTGATGATAAAACATGAATATGACCATGAAATAAGCTTGAAGGTCCAATAATGTTGTGATCGGTGGGAGAGAAAATCAATGTAAACAATTGAAATTCCCGCGGAAATGTTCTAATAAGTTTTAATTTAAGCGCGAAAAGACCCTTTTCAAATAAATTAATATTATTATAAAGCGTACGAAAATGCATTTGAAAACAAATTGCATTTTTAATTTTAAATAATAAATAAATAAAATGAAAGGGTTGCGCAAGGTATCACTAGCAGTCCTTTGAAAGGGCAACTGATGTAAGAAGTGTTAGGCTGAAAATCCCAAAATGGTCAAACAATGACTTAGGAATTTAGGTTATGAAGCAGACGATGTATATATCAAATTACTATCAACACAATTTACTCGCAAACAATATATATAATATTTTTTTTTTTTTAATAATTTCAAACGGAATTTGTGGCAGTCTCCCTAATATTTATGTTTAAATATTAAGTATATTATCAGTTAAATTTAAGCAATAAATTGCAATGAAATCAATCAACAAGTATACTTAAATGACAACACCGTGGTATGTGCTGTCCTGTCTGTGGAACAGTGCAAATAAAAGATCCCTTGCTGCTTATCAAAAAGAGTAGCCTATGTAGCAACAGCGATTTCCTCTAAATAAACGTCAGAATGACCATATGATTGACGTCCAATAGCCAATGTGCTCTAGAGGCGTCGTTAAATAAACAAACTTTACTTTTAAATAACAACACATAACCTTGGGGACGTTTTGTTATCTTCATAGAAAACCAGCTACTTGTTTACATTCAGTTGCTGATGCAAGGTTTTTTGAAAGGGGCAGGGGATCCAAATGTGATGGGTAATGGTTAATTTTCACGTCCTTCTTGTAAAATGTAAAAAAAAAGAAAACTTAAGGGTGTGCCTAATCCCCCATGGATCCGCTACTGACATTAGCAGTACTTGGTAAGCTCCTTCTCTAATTGGTTTTATACCCGTTCCAGCTAGTACCACACATTTAGTTTATTAAATGTGTGGTATGTGTTGTCATATAAACTAAATAGCGGATCCAGAATGGTCCAGGGATCAGGATCGCCCCTTTTCTCGTATTTTATATTTTTTTTTTTTAAATTTACGAGTGGAAGGACGTGAAATTTAATTATCAACCATCATAAATTTCTGAAATTATGCATCCGCACCTGATCTGTGGGAAAGTGCTTAGGCCTATAAAACTTTTGTTTCTGATGGAAGTGGGTTTTCTTTCTAGAGTAAGACTAAGTTTCATAATTCCCAAATGCTTGACATCCAGTAGCGAATGATTAACAAATCAATATGCTCTAAAGATGTTAATCAAACATCTTTTTTTAATTGTTATATATTATTATTTTTAATTTTATTTTTAATATATATATTAATAATAATATGCCAATTGTAACTATGATTGTGTACCTTTCACAAGATATATTAATATCATGTTAATACGCGGTAAATATTAAAATAAATGAAAGAAAAAATATTCATGATTTTTAGAGTAGGCTTTCGTAAACCAAGTAATGCAACATAGGCTTGTTCTTTGACGATTTTGTTTATATAACGTTTTAATAAAACTATAAATTTATTACAGGGGGATTGGAACAAAATTCCTCGGGGGAGGGGGGGGAGCTGTTCCCATTTCTGAACCTCAGAATTTGCTGGTGAATAATTCAACTATGAATAAAGGACATATTTATGGGAACTATTGGGTGGGGCTACAGCTTCCCAGCCCCTGTCCCCCCAGGCCCGTACGCAGGGGGGTGCGACGGGTTCGCACGCACCCCTCTAAATCTGTCGAGGTCCGTAAAAGCAAATTTGGATTGACGCTAATTTACTAGAATAACGTTAAAAACGAAAATAAA
>JAULBS010035713.1:0-10124 GCA_032355785.1 Symmetromphalus regularis
GCGGGTTTCGAGTCTCCTACTAACACTAACCTCTGCCCCGGGCCCGGTGCCCTAGTCTTAGGACATTGGACCCGGGTGAGACGGATCCGAACCAAATTTCGATGTGGACCCGTATAAAAAAATACTTCACCTCACTTCACACCAGTATTTACTGTTTGATATCACATACATTATAATATATTGAGTCCTCCCTGAATTCTGCGATTCCGCAGACAAATTTGCAGAATTAGCATCACAGCTCAGAATTCTCGTACGTCCGCGGAAAATCTATTTTCATGCAGAAAACAAGCAGAATTCATCATTTTACGCAGTGGGTTTTTAAAAAATCAGATCATAATGAATATACACGTCACATTTTGTAAACAAATAAACTGAAGCACTGAGTTAGAAAGTTGTTTCTTTAAAGTAGGCAACTCATTAAATGGGCTTGATGTTGTGGTTTGTTTACTGGTTATAACTTTATTCGGTTAACCGTCGATTGTTACCGTTTGCTCAGAACAAATTGAACATGTCATTGGTAATACATTTAGGAGGGCGAGCTCTCCCCTCTGGGTTATGAAGTAGTTGTTAGTTATAAAGGTTACGGAAACTGCCGAAAACTCGTTGAAAGTAAATTACACAAGTTTAACGAATACGGAATAGGATTCTGTCATTGTATTCTATTTAATATATAATAATGATATTAGCATGTATAAATTGTTTTGAGGCATTATTTAAGAACATATTGTTAAAATGGTAACACTAAGAATTTTATTTTAATTATTTAGTAATCATAGAATAAAAATAAAAATAATTAGTTTTCATATTCTTTCGATTCGGACTCAATAAATTCCTCTATCACAACCAGCCACTCAGGGGACAATATTTCGAAATCTGAGGTAACCGGAAGTCGGTTCACGTGATTTTTACCTAGGTAACCAATTGTTCGGTTACGTGAATTATATTTGCGTAACCCGTAGTTTACTTGATCGGTTACCTCAAAGTTACGTTGAACATATTTTAAATACATGTTTATAAATTTTTAATGTTTGCTAAAATTTTCGCGCTGTCCATGCTACTTTCACTTTATCAACAGCTCATTATTTCTTTTAGACATTTTAATTGTTACGGGTAACATGCAAGATTTCACATTGACATTTTAATTGTCACTGGGAACTTGCAAGATTTTACATTGACATTTTAATTGTCACGGGTGACTTACAAAATTTCACATAGACATTTTAGTTGTCATGGATAACTTGAAATATTTCTTACATACATTTTAGTTGTCACTGAGAACTTCCAAGATTTCTCAGACATTTTAGTTGACACGGGTAACTTTCAAAATGTCTTTTAGACGGTTTAGTTGTCACAAGGAACTTCCAAGATTTCACACAAAAATTAATTGCCACGGGGAACATCAAAAATTTCTCATAGACGGGTTAGTTGTCACGGGGAACTTCTAAAATGTCTCATAGACGGTTTAGTTGTCACAATGAAATTCCCAAATTTCTTGTAAATATGTTTGCAGACAGGTATCGCACCGAAAGTTGACAGGCTACATACTGAAAATCTTAGAAATTTTCCAAATTTAGTCCGCGACTCACATTCATAAGACTTGTGCTCGTGAGAATGTTTCGCGATAATGCCAGAAGTATTTCTTAAACATTGAGCATTCTAAATAGCTAGAACTTGTGTGAAGTCGAAATGCGGAGAGACTTTAATTTGTTTTACTTTTGCATAACAATAATTAAAAAAATTAAACACTTAGCAAACAAAAAACAAGCGTGTTTGTAAAAGTTCTCTAAAAGATTAGTATAGGCCAATACATTATAGCTAGAGTGAGTTTAAATTGCCTTCTAACAGAAGGATATAACCCAGTATAGAAACTATTCAAGTTTAACAACTTCTGTCTTTTTTAAAATTTATTTTCTTTCATTTTCGTTCCTGTCTTTTGTTTACTTTACTTTGTGACCTTGCTCTAATGTATAATATCGTTGATCCAATAACATTTGTTTAGCTTGTGTTCATAACTATCTCTTAGTAACATCATGGGAGATGGACAATCAGCTTGTTAAAAGAGTCGTAATATTTTAAAATATAAAGACATATGAGTTTCTTATTTAAAATAAGAAGGAGGGATGGGCACATTCACGTTTCTTCTGGAGTATTTTCACGTGAGATTGATTTTGTTATATGGATCAAGCCATTTCAATGGACCGTGACCTGTCTAATGATGCATACTGACTTTCTTGTATATAAATCAGCATTGACGCCGCACTCAATAACACAAACGTTCACCTGATTGTTCTGTGCCACCAATCTTCAGTCAAATAATGCCTGCTTAATGTTCATAAAGCTCTCTGTTATACCTGTTACAATATTTTTTAGTGAGGTTAAAAGGCCAATCTGTGTTAAAAATCATTCATCCAATAACTGTTTACGATACATTTTTTTCACCCTCTGATCGATACATATTTCAAGGGCAGATATAAACATTTTGCAAGCGTCAATCTAAGGTATTTTAAAGATTTTTAATATGGAAAAGGAGTGGTCAGAGTTAGATATGACCAAATTATAAAGAGACTAAAAAGTGTCCAAGGGGTTTCAGATTCCCTGGTTACCAACATAATTCTGCAGATTTCAATAATAATCGTTCATCTGTCGCGGTTCGGACGATAATACTCGTTCATCTGTCGCAGTTCGGACGATAATACTCGTACAACTGTCGCAGTTCGGACGAGAAACGTTACATAATTCTGCAGATGTCAATAATACTTGTTCATCTGTCGCAGTTCGGACGAGAAACATTACATAATTCTGCAGATTTCAATAATACTCGTTCATCTGTCGCAGTTCGGACGACAATACTCGTTCATCTGTCGCAGTTCGGACGATAATACTCGTTCATCTGTCGCAGTTCGGACGACAATACTCGTTCATCTGTCGCAGTTCGGACGACAATACTCGTTCATCTGTTGCAGTTCGGACGATAATACTCGTTCATCTGTCGCAGTTCGGACGTGAATACCCGTTCATCTGTCACAGTTCGGACGTGAATACTCGTTCATCTGTCGCCATTCGGACGTGAAACGCTAGATGGAGAACCTCGGATGATGCGAATATGGAAAGCATTCTTTACTGTATTATATTAAATAATAATACGAAACATACATAAATTTGTTTTTAAAGCCACATACAACAGAGAACTGGTTATTGCACAATATATCTATTTTAAATTTAATATAACTTTTCTTCTTATATGTGTCCATCTTAATGTATTGATAATTTAACTTAGTATGTGTCTATTTCATATTTACAAGTCATTGCGTAATATATTGATATATGCGTGTAAATCAGTCCCCCCTGAAATTCTCGGCAAAATTTATTAAATTCCGCGGCAAAATTAGCTATATTCTGCGGGAGGAATTGGGAAATTCCGGAAGATTGAAACTTTAAAACTTAAACCGAAAGAATATGAAAACAAATTATTTTTATTCTGATTTTATGATTACTAAATAATTAAAATATAATTGCTTATATTTGGTACAGTGTGACCATTATAAAAGTGGATTCTTAAATAATGCCTCAAAAGAATTTATACATGCTAATATCATTGTTACATATTAAACAGGATAAAATTACAGAATCATATTCGATATTCTTGAAACTTGTGTAATTTACTTCAAACGAGTCCTCAGCAGTTTCTGTAACCTAAATAACTAACAACCACGGCGTGTTCAGGAGGGCGAGAGCTCGCGAACTGTTTGTCTAATTACCATCGTCTTCTATCACATAAAGTTTATAAATTATTAGGCACAAAAAACAGTCTAACACTTGAATGAGAGCGCTCGCCCTCCTGAACGTGTCCACGTGTGGTGTTCAATTTGTTCTGCGTGATGGAAACAATCGACTGTTACCGAATGAAGTTATGATCAGCAAACAAATCACAACATCTAGCCCATTTAATACGTCGCCTACTTTAAAGAAACAACTTTCTAACTCAGTGTTTCAGTTTATTTTTTCCAAAATGTGACGTTTGTATTCATTGTGATGTCACTTTTAAAAACACCCACGGCGTAAAATGACAAATTCTACAAGTTTTCTGCATGGAAATTGATTTCCCGCGGACGTAGGAAAATTCTGCGCTATAATGCATATTCTGCAAATTTTTTCGCATCTGCGGTTTCGCGGGATTCAGGGGGACTGTATGATATACAATGCCACTTTGCTTTTGTAATTTGTTTTATAAATATTGTATTGTCTATATGCGAAAAGCGTTGATAATAAAGTGAATTAAAACGAATTATTCTAATCAGATAGTTTATAAACGCACTCAAAATTGCATAATAATGTTTGATCGAGTGTCAACGTGAGAATTCCGACCTCTGTTCACTAACACACCGCACTCTCATAGAATTTATCCACGTTCTCATTTAGTAGTATTTAGCAGGAAATAAATCCCAAAACTTGCTGGCACAAGCGAACAGCTACTTACTGATCACACAGGGGTGTAGATTAGCGTCGCCCTCCCACCCGTCTCGCGTTCAAATCGAGTCGGGCGAGTTCAGTATTGATAATCATCCGCCCTGCTAGCCACCTCAGATTTCTCCGAAGTGAACCACAAAACTGAACTCCAAACAGAGACCACGATCGCATCTCAGATTTCGTCTGCTACAAACGCGCCATTTTTCTCGTCAAGTTCGCACAAACGCGATAGGCCTAATGCGCGAGACTACCGATTTCAGGCCTTTGGCTCACCCATTCTTGGCCTATATATATATTTATTTTTGGGGGAGGCGAGGGCATTTGAAAATTTGGGGGTGGGGACTGGTTAATTTTTTGCCAGATTACTGGCCCGGCTGGCTGGTATCTGAACAAGGTTAATGTACACACCTGATCACAGATTTGATTTGTGTAACTGACACTGTCTGAAATACTACAAGGACTATTGATGGAACTCGCATATCGCGCGCTGTCCAGTGCCGCAGGTGACACGGGATTTATTGTTGCACACGTGCTATTAGACCGCAGATCAAGTGATTGACAGACAGACGCAGTGTTGATCAATACACCGTTGCGAATTGTATATTCTTCACATATGAAGTTCTATAAATTAACAAACTGAGCAAGTAAATCGTTAGTTTCATACAGACGTATATATTGTCCAATTGTTTTGTTTAGAAATGTGCGAACATAAGGTAAGTTTGTATATTTAGTCTTGTGAATTAATTATTTACTCTGTACTTTATTCCATAATATCAAATAATTAAAGTAAGTAACGAAACAAAATATATACATGACCATATACTAAATTATATGTGTTGTGACATGTTTTATAATACACTGGCTTACTATCTGTGAGAATAGCCATTTTTACAAAAGGAATGCACGAAATGTTTTATAACATTGTGGGATTTTGGGTGTCTGTCGCTGGTGCATGACGTATAACAACAAGAAGAAAAATAATAGATAAACAAAGAAATGTTAATACTAGTAACTTATTAAAATATGCAACTTGGTTAAAATATAAACCAAACATATCAACGAACTCAGGATAACACCCTGAAAGCAAACAAACGTGTACGGAAAATGCTAATTAAGGACAAAATGAGTTGTATTATATTATTCATTGCCATGAGAATGCTGGGCTTTCAGTACTCCAAGGTTAATATTTGACAATGCATGTAATATAGGTCCTGGCTGTGAGCGAGAATCTAAACCGAAATAGACATGGATTGAGTATTGTGAATAGCCACAAAGGTGACCTATATTGTCTGTCTTTATAAACAGACGACAGTTAAATGCACAGTGAAAAACATGAATGTACCTGATTAACAATCCTAACCGAAGTGACATTTATGTACAGGAGATTGCTAAAACGCTTTTATTTATCTACGTAATTGGATTTAATAACTAACGAACTAACTAACTAATTAACTAACTAAACAAACAAAAATAATGTTGCAAAAAGGTGTTATCTCTTCCGATTCAAATTATGGAAAATATGTAAAACGAGCGGTTTGAGATTATATTTTTATGAACAAAAGAGAAATTATTAAATCTTCTGGGAAGTAATGTGGAGCTGGCAATAAATATACTAATAAATATGTTTTATATGGCTGGTATAGGACATATTGGGGTAATTATAACGATATGGAAAGTATCCGGCCTCCTTGGTGGGATTATGAATGAGAAAATATAAACATGCAAAACTTGTAGCCGTAAGGACATGTAGAAATGAAGGAGCTAATTTAAATATATTTCGAGAACTTCGTGCTCATTTCAAGCAACTTTTTAAGAAAAAGAAACTAGATTATTTTACTAAACAAAAGGAGAGATTAATTAATGCGAGGAACTCACCTAGATTATTTTGGAAAATTATAAAACGAAACTGTAGGGAAAAACCACTGGAAAATAATATAACGTGTGAGCAGTGGATAAACAATTCTAGTGATATCTTAGGCACTGTGTCAGATGTTGTTACACAGAGTGTGAAACCTGGGGACAGGATCTGTTTATCATTAGATAATTCTTTATTAAATTACCCTATAACTAAAAATTGACCGATTGTGTAACAATAAAGCTTTTGGACCTTGTTATAAAAGCAACAAGGGTTTACCTGTCAATGGACTTTCGGATTATTTTAAATGTAATGTGGGCCCACAGCTGTTCTTAATATTTATTAACAAACTAAACAATTATTTTAGAAATTCTGGTAATCATGGTATATTTATCTCAGCTAATTTGGAAAATATGCTTATCTTGATGATTGCTGATGATGCTACTGTTCTTGCTGATTCGGGCACTCAGTTGGAATTAAACATTAAAGTTGTTGAACAGTTTTGCATGTCTACTGGAATGAGAATACATCTTGATAAAACTAAAGTACTTGTATTTAGGAAAGGAGGACCTCTGAGATCATAATAAAATGGTTCTATAATGAGTTAAGGGTTGAGGTTCTGTCTTTTTATAAATATTTGGGTATTATGTTTACTCCAAAGTTGTCTTGGAACAAAGCCCATTTTAATTGTATGTTAGAATTATACAGGTATCAAAAGAGAGTCGGGGACATAAGTGTGGCTGGTAGTTGTAAAATATTTGATACTGTGATAACTCCAACCTTAAATTATGGATACGAAATATGGGGTGTTTTTCGAAGCAAAATAATTAGATTCTATGGAAAATCAGCAAATAATGATAGTGTGTTAGATGAGTGTGGAAGGGCCCCTATACAGCTTATATATATGACTCGTGCTGTTGAATCGAAACTAATAAACAATGTCAAACCTTATATTAAAGCTACCTAGACGTTTTTAACATACTGTGTACTTGTGGCATGATATGCCACTGTACCCAAAGACTTTTCCAAAAGGTAGGCTGTGATCATAAGGAAGTTGTAGGTAGTCTGAATATGTGCATTTGCTTTACTATGGGCGTATGAAGTAATTTTAATAATACGGGTGGTTTCATAAGAAAACACAGACAGCGGTACCAATAATTATATTTAATATATTTTATTTAGTTCTCAAGTGTTGGAGACCAGGTGTCTATGAATACCAAAGGACTAACTATTTTTTAAATTTTATTTCAGTCTCAGAAGTTCCTGGACAAGGTGTTGGAGGCACTGTGCTGCAAACAGGACATATGTGACTGCTGGGGGAAGCAGAAGAAGGAGAAGGAGCTAGAGAAGAAGGACATCAAACACTCGTTTCGTGATTCCTTGTCTCGCATGAACTCCGCCTCTAGTACCGCAGACAGTGTGAAAGGATCTCGCGAACGCCATGATTCGGATCACTCCCGCACAGACTCGGTGTCCTCACAGAGTAATGTCAGTGCCGATTCTAAATGCTACAAATCTACTCCAGTTATTGACATGAAACCTATCGAATTCTGGACGGCCAATCGAGAGACCGTCCAGCCAAAACGTCATCTTCCGAGTGATAGTGAGATTAGCGTGGACAACCTACAGAAAGACTTGTACGAGGTGGACGAGGATGTTGACCAGTGTCTCACTGACGAACAGAAGCTGGCTCAGTATCAGCTGGGTCAGCTACACTTTGGACTTCAGTATGAAGTTGCCTCTAAGACTCTCGTTATCAGGATAATCGAAGCCAAAGATCTCCCACCGCCGTACTGTTTAGATGAGAACAAACAGGACATGGCTCACTCGAACCCATACTGTAGAATATCTCTCCTGCCCGACCAGAAGAGTTCCCAACAGACAACAGTTCAGAGAAAGACTCAGGCTCCGGTGTGGAACGAGCATTTCATGTTTGAGATTCCCTACATTGAGGCGGAAAGGCGCACGCTGGAGATTCTCGTCAAGGACTTTGACAAGTATTCCCGCCATTGTGTTATCGGGCAGGTCCTGCTGCCACTCGGTAACGTCAATCTCGTCAAGGGTGGACACATGTGGAAGCCTCTTTCCCCAGGAAGTGCAGTAAGTGAATGCGATGAGTTTTTATCATTTATAGGGGCGGGATCTGGCTCAGTTGAAAGAGAGTTCACCTGAGGTGATAGTAGGATGAAATTGCCACAGTGGACTCATAATTTTGCTACACAACTGTTTCATTTATGATTTGTAATATATTTAATTATTCAATACAAGGCGCACACTTCACGTTTTGTATGTCACTGTGCAATTACTTTACTTCAATTTATTTGAAACAAACGATCTGCAATATAATTTTCGTTACTGCTTTTGTATCTGCTGTTTAACCCATCGTACAGTTACACTCAAAACTTAAACATGGAGTAGATCAAAGGTGGATGGCAGTAATAGATAAATGTAAAAAAATCCATATATATATGTAACTATATTCTTCATCAAATTGAAATCACGTAAATGGGGTTGTTTTGGTGTCACTCGGTTAAATGACAAAATGTGTGGTGAGTTATAAACATTTAAATTTTATTTGTTCATTTCTTGATTAAATTTAAACTTGCTCATTATATAAATCATTCTAACTTGATTGTAGCAATTTGTCCTACATCAAAATTATTTTCATGGTTAGCCACATAATTTTGACAATTTGTCCTACATCAAAATGATTTTCATTGTTAGCCACATAATGGAATTCTAGAACCGCATAGGTTTAACGAGACATTTTTTGGTGCTAATGACGTCACGTTTGGAGCGATAACAATAAGCATGCGAGATTTACCGAAAACTACCGTCAACTATAGGAATGCAGTTACATTTTAATACATGTTCAATTATTTTTAAAGCATAATGAAATTATTTGTATTAAACCAAATTGTTAAAGTAATTTATATATTCAATATAGTAATGTGAAATTGTTTCCTTTTCATGTGACTTTAATCTTAGTCACAGACTGGTAAGATGTTAACCCATTTTTGTATGACTATTACCGTACTATATGCTTAAATGTTATCCCTGGTTAGCAATTAATGCCATGGCTTATGTGACTTTGACCTCTTTCAGGAACAGCAAGACCTGGGTGAGATACTACTGTCGCTGAACTATCTTCCCAGTGCAGGAAGACTCAACATTGATGTCATTAAGGCCAAGGGACTACTGCAAACTGATCTGGTCGGGGGTTCCGGTAGGTTTAACTATTCCTCTATTAGACCATAACTAGCAATTTTGTTTTTTATAGGCGCAACCTGTAACTCATTAAATACTCACCTTTCAAGAAAAGAGCAAACCAAAACAACAGCATGGTTTTGTTGTTTTTGAACCAGGTCTTGCCATCTTAACACTTATATCGAGATAGACAATAGTTATATATAGTTAGTATTGCAGCAGTAGGGCTATACTTTGAAATAGGTTTAAGTCGCATGTGTTCAAAACACATTAGATACATTAGACATATTCATTATTGATGTCAGTCTCAGAGGTCCAGTGGTAGGATGTGGCACTCTGAAGCTGACTCACACTTGACCACGTGTCAAAATTACCAACTCCTTCATATCCAATAGCCGATGATTAAGAAAATCAATGTCCTTTAGTGGTGTTAAACAAAACAAAAACAGTAGTCCAATGGTAGGATGTGGCACTCTGAAGCTGACTCACACTTGACCACGTGTCAAAATTACCAACTTCTTCATATCCAATAGCCGATGATTAAGAAAATCAATGTCCTTTAGTGGTGTTAAACAAAACAAAAACAGTAGTCCAA
>JAULBS010035724.1:0-10124 GCA_032355785.1 Symmetromphalus regularis
CCATGCCTCGACTGAGATTTGATCTCAGTACCTACCAGCCTCGAGTCCGATAGCTTAACCACTGCGCCACGGAGGTCGGTTATGTAATTTATGTAATTTTATAAAATAAAATGTAATTTAAGTTCTATGTTGAGGAGCCTCCGAATCTGAAGTGCCCTGGGTCCCCTAAGGTCTACATCCAGCCCTGTGTATATACTGTAGTACGTTATGACATATTCACGAACATCTATTACGTGACAACGAGCCTTTATACACTGAGAAATAAAGTGTTAGATTACTTGGTATGGTTTAGTAATTAGCTAAACAATACGATTATTGTAGAGGTATGTATTGCATTGTTTATTATATATATATATCTATATTTCTTCTTTATGTACTAAAAATATAAATCAGCACTTTACACCGATTTATTTTTAACCAGTATATGAACCCCAATTGACGATGTTTATTTTTGTTTTGGGGGTGGAGTCGTTAAGCAAACTATACGACACAATAATTCATTTGTATCTGTTTAAAGACTACTCCCCCCGTCCTCCCCCCCCCCACACACACACACGCACACACACGCACACACACACACACACACACACACACACACACACACACACACACACACAAACAAATAAACACACACTGACAGTACTAAAAATACAAATATAAGTTTTAAAATACCAATACGGGTACGACACCTTTTTCCTTGACTCTTTTTAGAACTGCAGTCTTCCAAGCTTATAATTAGCTTGACTGACCAAAGTGAAAACAGTGATGACGCCAAGTGCTCTTGATCTGTGAATTTATCTACC
This sequence comes from Symmetromphalus regularis, assembly GCA_032355785.1. NCBI lineage: Eukaryota > Metazoa > Mollusca > Gastropoda > Neomphalida > Neomphalidae > Symmetromphalus > Symmetromphalus regularis. The sequence continues at coordinate 804 of JAULBS010035724.1, forward strand.
CTCACTGGTGTGTTTTCGACAAAATGATTACGTGTGTATACGCTCAGAATAAAGTATTACATCAGACATCATCTTAGTGTGTTATGTCTTGAAGTGGTTTAATAATATTGGCATCTTAATAAAGATTGTATGAAAATTTAATTAAGTTTTTGTCCTTTCAAGACAAGATACTGTTCACTGACGTAGGAAGTGAGGAGGGCAAGGGGCATGTAACACGACCCACCCACCCCTACCCCGTTTTAAATATTTTGTATAAATTTATTCATTTTCAGATGTAAAAATATGAATGTGTCTGTGTGTCCCCCCCACACCACCCACCCACCCACATTTTGGCACCTTCCTAATCCACTGCTGCCATATAGATTATTCTGTTTGAGTATTAAACGACTAAACTTGATTCATACTTATCATGTATCTGAACAATATGGTGTCGAAGGGACTTTACATGTATATAACCCCATGCACTCATGAATAACTGTAAAACACTGTATTATAATCACATGTATGTGTTCCTTAAATACTGATCAATTCCTTATACCGACGGTGCATATAAAATACCCGTTGCTGGTCATCTGAAAGAGCAGACTATGTGGAGGTTTCCTCTCTAAATACATATGTCATAATGACCATGTGATTGATGTCCAATAGCTGATGATAAGATGATTCCTTATACCAGCTAGGTATCTGGCAGGTTTTTAAAAAATAATATTATTTATTTATTATTATTATTACCCCTCCACACCTCCCTTCGCGTATCCTTCTTGGGCAAGAGAAATTTGCGAAATCAAGAGTACGTCTCTGGTAATGGAAGCAAGTTTAACATTTTTCTCTCATGGCATGTGGTCGGATTAATAAAATTAATATTTATATAATAAAAACTTAAATCTGTCGCGATCCCAGTTCTTCCTGTGATGTTTTTCAAGATGGTCACCTTTAATGACGATAAATAAAACACAAATATTGCATTGGTGAGAATACATAACAGCCTATGGGAGATTTTATTGACTTTCTTCTCCAGAGATCATTCCTTATCTTGCTACTTCCTCTGTATTTCCATTATAAATGTATCTTGAGTAAAGACAAAAAACACATAAAAGATTGTATGGCAATGCCATACAGTGTGAAAGAACTTTAAAATGTGTTCCAAGCTGGTGCTGGGATCTGATCAATATAAAACTACGTTTACTAAACATTTTATGATCCCAGTAGAAAGGAAAAGCAGCCATGATCAATAACAGTCCCGCAGTAAATGTTTATACAAGAACAGGTCCGCAGTAAAGAAAGATGTTATAAATGCATGGATTTCAAGAAGTCGTGCTTTATTACAAAAGCTTGCAGTTGAAAGTTAACTGGTGCTCCTTAGAAGATGGTGTACACAGTGCGAATTTACGAGGGAAGAACGAACGGGACTTGATGCAAGACTGTTCTAAATATTTGTTCAATAAATGGGCGTTAAAAGTTGATCTGGGTGTTTCAAAGGACTTTTGTACTAAAAAAAAACGTGATATTAAATTACCTGGTTTTGAGGAGAAAGCCAACAAAGATGGAATAAGAGAAATAAAACAAAGACAATAAAGATTATATTGTCTTATACTAAGCAAACTTGATTTAGGGATACTGCAAAACAGTAGTGTAGCATCACCTCAGCACAATGTTTAGCGTCTGTTATGTATGAACACATCATGTATTTGTGACGTGTTGTCTACAGAAGACATTTCCAACAGTCATGACAGCATTCAGGGCCGGATTTATAAGGGGACAAAGGGGCCAATTTACCCGGGTTCCTCTGCTAGAGGGTTCCCCTCAACTAAGGACTTCTTTATTTTTAAAATGTAATAATTATAAAATTAGTTCTATTCATTCATTTTAGTTCATTATTTTATTTGTCATGTAATTTAATTTCTATGTTTGGGGGCTCCCGAACCTGAAGTGCCCCGAGCCCCCCACTCCCCGGCCACTCCCCCCACCCCACCCCCAACGTCTAAATTCGGCCGTGGCGGCATTTATATATCTCAGCATTTGATACCTTATAACTAAGATCCAGTGGAAAGGCATATAGCTGAACGTATCTAACAAGGGTAATCGATCCTACAGCCCATCGTATCTCGATGATTTTAGCTGAACGTATCTAACAAGAGTAATCGATCCTACAGCCCATCGCATCTCGATGATGTTAGCTGAACGTATCTAACAAGGGTAATTGACCCGACAGCCCATCGTATCTCGATGATGTTAGCTGAACGTATCTAACAAGGGTAATCGACCCTACAGCCCATCGTATCTCGTTGATGTTAGCTGAACGTATCTAACAAGGGTAATCGATCCTACATGGCATCTCGATGATGTTAGCTGAACGTATCTAACAAGGGTAATCGATCCTACAGCCCATCGCATCTCGATGATGTTAGCTGAACGTATCTAACAAGGGTAATCGATCGTACAGCCCATCGTATCTCGACGATGTTGTATTTGTGTTGGATTTTTTTTTGGTCAAATAAGACATTTATATGATCTTTTTGTGTTATTATTTTATTTTTACTTTCTACAATTTTAGATTTAAAAAAAGAAACACTAACATATTTAAAAAAAACGATTGGCGTGGCCCATTTGCTTTATGGATATATTGGTGTTTGAGTAACAAAATTACAGTTTATTCACCGAGTTCATTTTAATTCCTATAAAAACATGTATTTTCTTAAATTACAATGTTTTAACAGTCTGGTTGTTAAGTAAGCTTATCATTTGTTAAGTAAGTCCTTCTTATTTATATATCTGCTTAAAGTTCAAAACAAGTTTAAAAAAAAAAAAACCCAGAATGGTTTCATGTTTGCTGTCATACATAAAATCAGTAATGGAATTACTCGTGTTACCAATGGCATTGTCAAACATCGACCGAAGCACACACATTTAAACTTATTAAGCATTTTACAATTACCAATCGTTAATCTGTTCAATAATTTAATTTCCTAGAAACAAGTTATTAAAATACATGGATGATATCTGATCATAAATTCTTTTTTTTTTTTTACTTTTTGATTGGGATTGCTGTATTTAGGGATGTTTTTATTATTATTCTCGTAGGAAACCAGGTTTTTGATCGGGATTGCTGTATTTAGGGATGTTTTTATTATTATTCTCGTAGGAAACCAGTTTGGAGCGGGATGTAGCTCAAGGGGTAGCGTGTCCGCCTTTGAAGCGGCGGGTCATCGGATCGATCCTTCTCACCGGACCCATTTGCTGTTAGGGTTATTCACGTTCCAACCACTGGTTCACAACTGGTTTATCAAAGGCCGTGGTATGTGATGTCCTGTCTGTAAGAATGGGGATATAAAATGCGCCTTGCTGCTTATCCGAAAGAGAAGCCTATGTGGAGACTGCGGGTTTTCTCTAAATAAATATGTCATAATGACCATATGATTGACGTCCAATAGCCGATGATATGATAAGATAAAAACTAACGTGCTCTAGAGACGTCGTTAAATAAAATAAACTTTACCTTTTTTCTTTTGGAAAGCAGATTTATTTTATCATCATCATCATTGTTGTTGCTTTTGTTGTTGTTGTTGTTGTTGCTTTTGTTGTTGTTGTTGTGCTTTATCATTAGAACATGATATTGTAATTGATCGGACAACACTGTGTGATTTATTAACGAAATCGTTTAAAATGTATATTTTCTTTCAAACCTACAAAAATGCTTTAGAACAAGGTTTTTCTTTGAAAGACCTTTGAAAGTTTCACGACATATTTTGAAGGTCAAAATAAAGTAGGCATATACGTGGTGAATTTGGATAATCCCAAAAACATAATTTGAAAAAGAAATAATCAAGTAAAATCTCAGTCTTATTAACGAGTAAATCATGGTTTCTCAATGAGATTTTCTTTTCGTTTCTCTTAATTATAGCTTTGTTGTTTATGTTATTGTTAAACTTACTTTATATATTTTGTTTCTACACTCCATCAATCAGTATTGTGGTTTTCTACTAACTTTCAAAGGCTTTTAGTATTTTATTGCCTATTAATTTATAATAGTGCATATGAAAACCTTTTTTATTTTTATTTAAAAAACATTTTAACGCTTTTTATTACTATAATTATTTTTTTAATTTTTAATAGAGCAATATATAGGTGTTTATATAAATATTATTATTTTTATTTCATTATTATTGTTTGTCATCATCAGCAGCAAAAGAAGCAACATCATCATCATTATAATCATTATCGTCTTAAAGTATTTTTTTTTTTTTTTTTACTTAGCCCGCGATATCATTGTCAGGAGAAATATAACTTGTAACGGCTATTTAAATGAAATATACACTGGATGTTACTTTAACATTATCACTGACTACATCTAATAGCGTGTCTTTGAAACGAAAACCTTCATTAAGCCATGGCGTTCAGTGTTTAAAAGCGGACATCATCGCGGCTTATAACTCTACCCAGATCCTGTGTAAAAAAAAAATCTTTAAAAGAAAAGAAAGAAAAAAAACACGATATATCACGCATCGATTTCAAATGAAATGCACATCCGTCCATATGGTAAAAATTGACTATGTTGAAGCGATGATAGCAGGATAATTATTGGCGGCACGCCATCTTTTAAACTGACGTTGTTGCTCAACGGCGTTTATGATACGTTGATGGCGGCCGCCATTAAAGTCATTTCTCGCAAGGTTGTGATCAGCGCTACGGGTGGCGAGATTTGGCGAGATTTCGAGACTCACGTGCGGGTATCGGACACACCTCTGCAATTTAAAGAGGCAGACGAAACGACAATTTCGAATAAATAGCAGCTATGCAATAATACAAACGGATTTAAATGCGTTGATGCGAAGTTGGAGTGCACACGATATGGTTACGGTATATGGGTGCTTAAATATCCGTTACATGAGAATCATCATGGTATTCACGAAAGCAATGCACGAGAGTGTGCCACTAGCGTTTTGGGCTTCAGAACTCATACAGTGCACTCTTGATAGCTTCAGCTTATTAGTGTTTATTGCAAATGTAATGCCAGTCTTTGATACAGATTAATATCGTAAACGATTGTCCATTATCTTGGAGATTAAAGAGAAATGTTGTATTTGTTTTATTAAGGCTCTCATAAATATATTTTGTGTTTCATTTTCTATGAAGATTGTGTCAAATCGTATGCGCAAATTATATTTTACTCGATATTTTTAAATAAGGATTTACAAAAATCGCTTCAAAATTGTTTACTCTTTATATTTCAACCAATTTAGAAGTAAATTACTTGGATATTTTGAAGAATGCGTTGAAGTTTTCATGTCACTGCTATTACAGAAAATCTAACTCTCCTACACATACTCTCTTGGATACAATTTCCTGGTATTTAAGCTAGTGTTAAAAAGAAACACCGTATTGTGTTTTCCTGCCTCCCTCATTGATTTTAAAACTTTGTGGAACCCGAAACACAAAATTAATTTATCATGGCCTAAAGCTTCTCTTGCTCAGAGAGATGTTATTGATAGAGGTAATTAGCGTGACATCATTTTCACAAGTTGTCTCCCTTGATAGCCATGTTGGAGATACACAAATAATCTCAGTAGTATTCTAACCAAAACTGGCTATTTTAACACATATTCGTATAGCTATAACGTGCTTGAACCTTCTAATGGTATAGTTCATAAAACTATTATTATTTTTAAATGATTTATTTGTATGAGTATGAAGCTAAAAAAAACAATAGGAAACTGTGAAAGTTAGTAGAATTTCAGAGTTTATATTAGAAATTGGTCAATATCCCTTGAAAGTCTGCGATAGGGAGATAACTTATCCTCTATTGAAATTGGCTTGTTTTATACTGCTCTTTAGCCAAGATGTCGGAAAATCTGATTAAACTAAAATCATATTTTTTAATGTTTTTAAGTGAGACTTTCGTCATCATAATACATTAATTCTAAGAAGATATTTCCGAAGTCAGCACTTTATTAAATGTGTTTGCTTTGGCATCACATATAAAATCAAATCGAAATAGGCACCGACCGAATGTTTGGTTTCTCTATTTAATGCTTCAAAAGGTAAGTTAGGTTTTATACTTAATTACAGACAGTGATAGCCATTTTAGACTTGGTCCTCTATTGGATTTTGCCAACGTTTTGCGATGTAAATTTATTGTGTTTGACTTTCTAAATATATTGGCGTTTTCTAACAGAATTTGGAGAGGGAAAAGGGTACTTTTTTATTTTTTATAACAACAAACGTGACAAGAATACTTATGCATGCTGGTCATCATTTCACACCCACCCCCTCAATTTCATATCCTCACTATGCTAGTGTTCAAGGTGAGAAGGGCAACTTCTGCTTTCAAACTTGGTAAGCTGTTTCTAACGGAACTGTTATTTTATCGATCAAACTGTCAACATGCTATAATCAGTGTTTCTGTTAGTGTTTGTACCACTTGAAGCAATTGGTTACACTGAAGAGCGTGTTTCTCACCAGTTACGTTGAACAGAATTGTTGAATTTAAGTACGCAAACTGTTAATGCGATGCACTCACCATTCAGATCGTGAAATACAGGGGAAACAATAGTAAGTGTGGCACTTTAACCACTGCAGATGACGGCACACGCGTTTTAAACATCGCGGTAGTTAACAGTTACTAAGTGACGTAATCAAATGACACGATGATTGGTGTTTAAAATGCTTCCAATTGGGTGTTGACGACGTCTGCTGCCTGTTGTTGGCATGGTGTAATTTGGTGACATCTTTTTTCACATCACACATTAATACGTTAATGGTTTTATAGAGAAAACAACAGTATGTTTGGTTTCGGTGGCTACAAATAATCTATATTATAATACAACAAATATGTTCCAACGAATCTGATTGGATAAGGTTCTAAGTACCTGAATGACGGGTTTTTATCCACAGAAATTTTATACAAAAACAAACACATGTATTTATATTTGGCTACATATAATTTATATTGTAGACTACAATGAATTTATATTTTAATCCAGTATATCGGTAACAACGAATCTGATTAAGACGATGTTCTTTGGTGTCCAACAAACTGAAATCTCACGGGCATGCGATAAGCTACGCTAGTGGGCGTAAATCCCCGGGGGGAGGGGTGTGGGAGGGGGGGCATTCCTATGTAATTACCCAATCCTTCCCTTCCCCTACTTTTCGCTTCAAAAAACTTAAATTAAAATGTCTAAATAATAATCTTTACCAATATTTCTCTTTATTGTATCAATGTAACACTTAACCAGGTCGTATTTACGCAAATATAGTCATACCGAAGTACACAAGGGGTTTATAATGGCGTCAAACCTGGTTCGTCACACACACACAATATTTGGACAGTGGGGATGTTCCTCCCCTCCCCCCACTTACAGGAACGGATTTTCGCCCTTGCTTTACAGTATGGGATCCAGGGGTCCGGACACCCCATTTCTTGTCTTGTTTTTTTTTTACATTTTAAGAGTGGAAGAACGTGGAAATTAACCACCACTCATCACATTTGGACCCCCAACCTTTCAGAAATCATGCATGCGCGCCTGCTTTGCTTTCATGTGCCTTATTTAACCATAACAAATTATTTCAATATCAATTCAAATAGATTTTTAAATCTGTTTATTTCCTGGATAAACATACTCTGATTTCATTTTTGAAGTAGAATTACATTTAAAGCTTATTATTCAATTTAAAATCTTTTTTTGTTGTTGTTGATGATGATGATGATGATGATTATGCTGATGATCATTATTTTCGGCGGGAATGAGAGGTTTGGACAGTTTTTGATCATAGAACATTATGTGTGTACTTAGAGTATATAATCGGTTTCATACCTTTATTTTTGTCAAATTATATCAACACCAACTTAACAAACACGTAACGAATACGAGATAAATTAATCCGCGGAATTTCCAATCAGATAATAAAGCTAATGGATCTGATATAAAACCATTGTGTTTATCACATTCTGTGAAACCCTACTCGTAACGTTATGTATCATTGCGCGGAATCAATGGGAAATCAACACCGCAAGTATTACGAAAGATCAATTTTACGATTCTGTGTTGATGAATTATACTATTTATTACTTCTTGTTCGATCTTTTAATAACATATTATGTCAACATGTCGCGTATAGTCAAACCAGCCATAACAAACCGATGAAATACAGAACAGTTATTGCCATTCTTGTTTTCTCAGTGTCCCTTTTCCTTTTCCACCTTTGATATGCTACTTTCATCCTTTTCTGACAGAACCCCATCTGTCAACACCTTGGCGTCCAACTCCACATCCCAGTCCTTGTCTCCCCAACCGCGACAGGTGGTTGTCTCTTTTGAATATCTGTACCATTGTTTCATTCTCTAACAACTTGATTTTGTTTTTGTTTGCAAGAATACTATTGCAAATTTTCTTTATATTCATTTATCGTATATTCAGTCTTTGTATGCAGAACAAAATATGAAACTGAGTATATTCTTTTGAATGTTTCTTTTATTTCTAACATTGGTGGGGATATAATTATTATACAGAAAAAGTATTACCATTCTAGTTTCTTGATACAATATTTCAATTTGCATTCTTAAAATCGTGAATCTTTCTGAAGCAACTTCCAATGTCTATATAAAGATCGAGATATGAAACCGATTACATACTTTCGGATTTTTCTTTTGTTTTTAACTCTGGTGGGTATACACTTTATGTATTGCTACACAATTAATGTATTGCTATAATAAATTCGTGTTGTTGTTTTAGTTGTTTTGTTTTGGGGAATTTCTTTTGTGAATGGAGTAATTCTTCATACTAAGGCTGCAATTTTAAAATTTTCAAGAATTCTGTTGGTTATCTCCATTTCTTTTAAAGCTGAGTGTAACTCCACAGACATTTGCAGTATGTGTACAAAAATAAAGGTATGAAACCGATTATATACTCTAAGATACTTCTTTACTTATTATATTTAACTATTGCGGCTATTCAAAATTCGTTTTTCACAATTTCCAATAGGAATCTTTATTTCTGTGTAGTAGCAGGGTTACTTTTAATATCTGTACAGAGGTCAAGATATGAAACCCAATATCGTATATCACTTTTAATATCTGTACAAAGGTCAAGACATGAAACCCAATATCGTATATCACTTTTAATATCTGTACAGAGGTCAAGATATGAAACCCAATATCGTATATCACTTTTAATATCTGTACAGAGGTCAAGATATGAAACCCAATATCGTATATCACTTTTAATATCTGTACAGAGGTCAAGATATGAAACCCAATATCGTATATCACTTTTAATATCTGTACAGAGGTCAAGATATGAAACCCAATATCGTATATCACTT
>JAULBS010035735.1:0-10124 GCA_032355785.1 Symmetromphalus regularis
CTTAATTAACTGTTGCAAAGATAAAGAAAACAGTAAAACAACAGTTGTGCTAACTAGCACTCCTACAGTAAGCACCCTATAAGTGTTAAGATAACAGTGGTGTGAAACCCTTTGTAGCCATGTTGGCTCACGTTGATTATGCAACTGGTCATGTGTGATCACTTCTTTTCTGCTTGATATTAGAAATTAATGGTGTACGGTTAAACAGAACAAATTGTCTTTATTTCTCACATTGTTTTGGAATACTAAATCAGTTCCAGAAACCGAATTTCCGGATACATTTACAGTGTGGGAGTTTTGTTTTACTGAATGATCGTCTGTAAGGTGGGGTTTCCGGATTACTGGAGTCCGAATAAACGAGGTCTGACTGTAGATGTTATTTTATAAAATTATTTCAACATTAATTTTATAATAGTAATGTGTAACTTACACCGTAATTCTGTCTTATAGTATTAATACTGTGAAGAGTAAAAATTGGGCCTATATACAGATCCAAACAGATCTTAAAACATCCACATCAATGTCAAATTTCTTCTTACCTGAACATCGGATTGTTCCAGTATCTGGGCCAACTCAATCCAGGCTTCAACATCATCTGGAAATTGTTCTGTCACCTTACGCAAGTGTTGCTGCAAGATTTTATTAATCAAATGTATTTATGTCATGTGAGCACACACATTTTATTTATTAAAAAAGGTTCAATAATTTATAATTATTCAAATATCTGCTATGACAGACATAGGTAAACAAAATCCTATTACTAAGACAATTTATTTTATTAGAACTATTACAGTAAAGAAGCATGGGATCTAGCCCATGGAGCTTTTCAGATGGCTTGATCCTAGGACTTAAACCACTGAGATACATCTGGTTTGTAATAAAAACTGTGTTCATATATACACAGATACTATACCCATGGGCTAATTAGAGTGAATGTGATGTTTAAACAAACACAAAGTATATGGTAAATTATTGATATACTGATGATCATTATGTGGTATAAACTGTGATAACATTGGGTAATTCCTTCCTCTCTGTCAATCCAAGTCTCTTTCCTACTAAGCATGTGTATTTTCACCCAAACCATTCTCATCAGTTTCACAGATACCAGCTGACCAGTGTTACTTTATCCAGCAGTAATCACAACTGATGGCTTCACCTAGACATTTGATTTAGTGTTCTAAACTGTGGAGATATCAATTTGCCAGACAGCAGTAGAAAACAATATCTAAAAAATGTTAGTTTTTAGAATGAGATTGGCTTTCAAAATTACAGCATACAAACAACGCATATCAGATAAAATGGTTCAGATATGCGTGATAAAATGCCACAGCTAACATACAGCAACAGGTCTTTCCAAAATGACACCAACCATGTGAAATGGTTTAAAGTGAATATCGACATTGTTTTAAATGTCTCCTTGTGCAAGATCTAGGTCAATATCCAGATCTGACAACACTTAAAACATCAAAACGAGTTATCTGTAAAATAATCAAGACATACCTTTGCAATATCCTTCTTTTCAAGATCACTTGAATTAGAATACAGAGATCCTAAAATCTTCATTGTTTCGTAATTGCCAGGTTGAGCTTTGAGCACCTTTTCAAAACACTGGGATGCCTGATAAAGAAAACAAGATGAGCAACAATAAAGACAAAATCCAAATCTAAATATAGGGTAGCAAATAAGTTACTATTTCTCATTATTTCACATGGGGACAAATTTTATAACAAAGAATAATGATTATGCATTTGCTTGCGACATTTAAAAAACATCTGAGGGTTAGAGGAGAAGGGTTCCTAAAATCTGTATGCTTTGTATAAACAATACAATACTAAGAAGGGTCAACTATTATTTAACTGTTCATGTAACATACTCAGTAATGGCTTATAGAACATAGAATGGATCATCTATAAAATCAATGCTTTGTTTAACATTATGCTCATTTGTTCATTCAAGAGGCCTGAAGCTTTGTCTTTAATTTATGACAAATGTCTGAGTGAAATAGATGGCCACTACAGGCAACTTTTACAGGTTTATATATATTATTTATTTTGCAAATGGAACTCACATTTTCATTGTCTCCTCTGTAAATGTACATCTGTCCCAATCCAAAGAATGGCAGAACAAAGTTGGCTGGTGCAAACTGTGTTGACTGGTAATAATACTGGAAAGCCTGGTCAAAGTCATTCTATAAAAAATAAATAATAATCAAACATAAGGCACAACATATCAGGGTTGATGTAATATGACCCAGTATCATAACATTTGCAAGGAATGTGACTGGTCAGAAATGCCAGTAACATCACAAAAAATAAATTGATGTCACAGTGACTTCAGTTTAATGAATTTGAACATGGGTGCTACATGTATTTCAAGATTCTCAAATTGTGAATGAACTAGTATTAAAACTGATGTCAGATAACAAAGCTGTAATAAATAGGATATTAAATGAGATTCCATAGCATCTCAAGTCTGGGTATGTCATGAAATAATTTTAATGTGTCTCTTTCTAAATCTTGTGACAAATTAAAATTCATTTGGGACATAAATTTTATCTGAAATGAAATCTCATTTAATATCAAGTTAATTCATTACTTTTAAAGTCTGAATGGGAATTTAACAGAGCTGGGTGTAGCTCCACAGTTCCGTCCATCTGGGATGAGATGAATTATGGGATTAATCCCCTTTAGTGAACTCACTGGGCTATTTTTTATTTCAGCTATTGTTGCATGACTGGTTGAACAAAGGTCAGTGTCCTGTCTATGGAAAGGTGGTTATAAAAGTCCTCTTATTGCTAATTGAAAGAATAGCTTGTGGAGGGTTTCTTCTGTGAACTGTGTGTCATAAATACTGGGAATCTGACACCAAATATCTGCTAATTAACCAATGTATTTTCCTTAATAGTACTTACATGATGTAATAATATCTATACATACCTGCACATGGAAGGCCCGCGCTAGCTGGTAACAGCTTTCAGCACGCATCCCTTCATTTTCTGTGTTGTTGAAAGCATGTAGTGCCAAGTGTTGAACTTTCTGATAGTCCTAAAATACAAATCATGGCCAATAGTAAGTGTCCTTAAATGATGTGCACTACACATGAGATTAAAGCTATTAGAACATCAGTGAAGTTAGTATATCTTACAACAAAATGAAATCTAATTTTTTTAATTAATTGAAGATTAATTGCAGATTAAATATATATAATAATTATAACATAATTAACTCTACCTAGTGATTATCAAAATGAAGTGGTGTCACTAAACAAACACTCTTTTATTAATTCTATAAATTTGTTTACCTGCAGACAACAAAAATAATATTCCTGTAAACTGGTATCGATCCAAGTGAGCTTGCTGATGGTCTGTACAACCACACCTTTTTAGAGGATGGGGGAATTCTAAATTACATTTAAAAATATGCGAAACGGTACATCACCTTGTTTTCATAGCACATGTGTGGCTGAAAATAGCAGTCGCTTTGTCACCAGTGGCAACCATATTTTAGCACTGGTACCTGCAAAGAATTATTTTAATTGCCTATGGCTCCTCACTCTGGTGGATAATTCAAGCAAATGCATCCTAGACATTTCAACCCGTGATATACTCTCCTTATTCAACTGCTGGACCTGCAGATGGTAGATACACATACCTTTTTGTAAAAGAAGTGGTTAGCGAGGTGATTGAGCATCATGGGATTGGATGAGTCTATAGTATAGGCTTTGGACAGAAGCTGGACTCCATTCTTGATAGAATCCTGAGTCTTAGCATTCAGTTCCAGGATAGCCAGTCCAACTAACGCTCCAACGCACTGTGGATCCAGCACCAGTGCTCGCTCAAATGACATTCTGCAAGAAAATATAAACAAATGTATAGATCCTCATGCTACCAAATTGTGTCATACTAACTGAAAATGGCTACGGTGCAGTTAAAAGGCACATTTAACAACATCAATGTTTTCATTGTCTAGTTTAGTAGAGCAATCAATAAAAAATCTTTACTGGATACTACATGCATCTGTATTTTGCATGAGAATCAATTTCCTATCTCTTATCAATTAATTTCCTAATTCCAAACTACAACCCATTCTAGCGACCATCACCACCGAAAAATTGTTCTGCCTTAACTTTAACACCGAATTAACAAAGGAAATCAAACTGTTAATAATACGATTTTATAGTGAAATAAAGACCGAATATTTTGGGACCTGTATATAAATGCCATCTGTCCATACTGGCCACTTTCTGTTGGTCCCTTGAGTGATTGTTATATATACAAGTTCGACTGTATGTTAAATATATTTTGCAGTATATTCATTTCTTAAAATTGTTGTCACAGTGCCAGATCACAACGATTCAGCAATGGCAGTTATGTACTGTCGTAAAAATTGGTCTGAATTTCAAGAGCTGCATAATTAGATAGGAAATGATGTTCCTTTCTTTTTGTCTAAAAACACAGCATATAGGATTACTGACATGGTCACACCTAGCAAATACTGTTTGCACGTACCTGGCTTTCTCCAGTCGGTTCAGTTTGACGAAGCAATGTCCCATACCAAGTCGGACAGAAGCCGGGCAGTTTGGATTGGTTCGAAGAGCTTTCTTATAATAAGCAAGAGATCCTCTATAGTCCTTCTTGTTAAATGCAATGCATGCTTTTCCCAGCAATGACGGAATGTTGTTGCTTGACTGGAATAAACAAAATACACTTTCACACAGAAAGATGCAAACTACAAACCAAGTATTTAAAGAATAAGTCAAAGGGTTAAATAAACATCTGACTGATGTGAAATTGATTTTCAAAACGCTGCCTCTCAAAGGACCCATTAGTCCTTCAGTCATGCAAGACTAGCATATTTCTTTAGAAACACCCTAGCAGATCAGTCAGTCAACAACTATTAAGTGTCAAAATCACAGTATGTGCAACTCATGGTCTTGAGAGGAAAATCATTACAATTTGTAAGTTAATCTTTCTAATTAGCAGCAAAGAGAACATTTTATATGTACAGGACTGCAGATATATGTGCCATGCCCTTTGTCACACCAGCCTCACTCAATGAATACCAAAAGATGTGTTAAAAGAAAAAAAAACCTTTTGGCCATAACAGGTTTAGTCTGTAGACCAGGTGTTGAAATACATCGTATGTTTCACACCTAATAGCCTTGGATCTTGTTAAGAATTATTTTCCTTTGTAATAATCACATATGACAATAATAACAAACCAGAATTTTTAAATACTCTTAAAAGTTGAACTTAATAAGTAAGCCTCTGAAGCTGAAGACAGTGTTTCAAAATCCATTGGAGGATGGCTCATACTTTTGACAGTGTCAAAATTACCAAATGTTTGACATCCAATAGCTAATGATTAATAAATCAATGTGCTCAACTGGTGTTGTTAAAAAAAAAGTGTCTTACAAAAAAATGTATACTGTATTCTTTTATTGATGAAAATCATGAACAAAAAATACTTTAAACATATTAATTCAAAATACCTGATTCAAAACAAAATTGAACTGTGCATCAGCTTGTTCCATTTTATCTCCTTCCAGCAAACAGAAGTAGGCTCGACCCAGGAGATGATTCTGTGTAAACAAAATATATAAACAATAAATGTCACTGTCAGTGATGGACTATTAAATGTTCGCTAATGATGCAAAAGGCATTACGTCCTGTTCAGTTTATTGGTACTTTCTTTTAAACTGTTAAATGGTCTGTAAGCCTTTTACAAATAAGCTCTTCTTATACTGCAGTATTTAATTTTGGGGTGAAAATAAGGACTCCATGCTTGAACTTCTAGAGAGCTCTATACCAATCCAGGGACACCTACTGCATACTACAAATAAAACTACTAGACTGTTATCCATGAAAGAAAAGTCTTTCAGGATTAAAATGAGTACTAGATTCAGCTAAATGTGAGCACTGTGCTTCATTTAGTATCTTAAATAGTTTCACTTTCAAAAAGGCCTAGATCGACAAAAATAAAGTTTCTAAGGTTTATAACCAGACCTGGGAATACGATGCCAGTCACAGACATTGTCCAAAACAAATTTGTTATTTTGCAAGATTTCACAATCCCAAAATTAATTATGTCAGTCATTTTGTCAGAAAATCATATTTTACCTTTTAGTGAAAATCAACAAATCGAAGTAAAACTGATTCAAAGTAACTTGAATTAAATAATAAAAAATATACAAAATAAAACCAAATTTATATAATTATATATTTTAAAACAGTTTATACTAAATTTTGTTACAGGGACACTTGCTTGGATATCAAGCACAAATGGACTGGTTGTACATTGTGAACATCAGAGAAAAAATAATTATTTTCACACCAGTGTATAGCAATTCAAAAGAATGTATATATGTTCAAACAGTACGATGTACATGAAAAAACACAACAAACCTGGTCATACATGATGATCCTATCTGCAGTTGTATACAACAATGTTGCCTTAGTGTACAGCTCCCGCTTCTCATCCTTGTTTTTCTCTTTGTGTGCCTGATGTACATAATATGCAGCCAGCGTGTCCAGAGATCGCATCTGATCCCGTTCAAAGTTGGGATAATCCAGACTAGCATCAGTTCGAGACAGCTCCAAAATCTTTACGAAGTCCTCCACATAGCCTTGTTTGTAATATTCGAGCTATAGAAACAATATCAAACAAATGTACAATAATGACATGTTATTGTGATATAAATGATATCAGTTCAAAACTGCTCTAAAATCTTCAGAAAGTCCTCCACATAGCCTTGTTTGTAATACTGGAGCTATAGAAACAATGTCAAACAATTATAATTCCATTTTGTAAATAAACATTTGTTATAAATACTTGGATTGGTCCAAATGACATTATGTGACTTAAAAAAAAAAACGTTCATAGATGCATGAACCTCAGTTTTGCACTATTTCGGAGTATAAGTATAACTGAAACTACTTTATGAATTATGTCAACAAAGGAATCACCAAGTAATTTCACTAAGATTCTATTTTTAAACATCAAACGATGATGTCAAAATGATAGACGTGGCTACCAATTTGTTTGGTGATTTTAATTTAGAAACTTTTTTTTTCTTCTATAACGAAATATCAGCTTGGTCCTGTTAAATCTCACACATACATGTACGGTAACTGTCGACACATCTGCCTACCTTAACAATTACAAAGCCAGTGAATACAACAGAAACATGCGACACATCGGTTTCATATATCCCTGGTAACATTAAACACACCTTGTCCATGTAAAATCTGTCATCAAATGGAATTTTCACACTTAATATTTGATAACTGTAATTTCAACACCGTAATCGGAAAACCACCTTCATAAAATGGCACCTGTTCACAAATTTATAGTTAAATATTCATACACCGATTGTTTCACCACATGAACATTTTACTATACAAAAGAGATCATTTTATGTGTTTATATTATCATTTACATTCACTTAAATAAGTATTGACGTCCTTTGTTTGTTAAATTATGAATGTGCCTGGATTAAATTGACATTTAAAGCAATAATTGTGAAGAATCAGTATTTTTGTATGTAAGAAACCGATTTTCTCATTTAGCTTTTGACGGAAAAAGCCGAACCTCAAAGATGGGGATTCCCTAAAGCTGTGTATGAATTTTGCGTTAATGAAATAGTAAATAGCTAGACAAAAGAGTTTATTTGAATAAAACCTTTATGTCAGTGACAAAGTTATACATTTGGAATTATAAGAATTGAACTTGATAATGTTTGAGGTTGATGGAAGTATGAACCACAAAATAGCTTTATACACTTTGATAAGAACGGCTCCGTGCTAAGCTGTTCATACAGTGTCTAAAGCGGTTTTAACATTATCAAGTTCAATTCTTAATTACAGTTACATAAATTCAGTAGTGTGAAAAAAACTTCCCAATTATGACTAAAATCACACTAATTTTCCCAATCCATTCAGCCTTAGAATCCTGGTGAAAACTTCAGGATAAATCTCTGGTACTGTAGGGCAAAATATTCTCATGTCATGATGACATACTAATCCAGTGAAAAGGCCAGTGTTTTGAGTTCAACGAACATGCACTATGATGTGATATGAATAAAACTTTACAGTGTAAACAAAACTATTGAAAAACATATTTTTTATTTTTGTGCTTCAAAGGAACCATGATCATCGAATATGGTAAGCTTGTTTTGATTGAAAACTGTTACAATGTTATCTTTTTGTAGCAATACAATAATCTGCCTTTAATAAAAGTTGCATTGTTCTTTGGAATCCTTTAGTAAAGTAGTTCGTTATCAGATATTTTGAGGTTTATCTGTTAATATAAATTATAGATAAACCATATCGATGTAAAGCTGTTTGATGATGTTTGCTAAATCTAGATTTTACAAAGCAGCTTCTTATTCATTGAAATAGGACATAGCTTTTTTTTTCTGTACTGATACAACACCATATTGATTTGATATATTTAATGAAATAATACTGGTATTTGTTAGTTACGCCTATCTAGTCACATCTGTTATAAATACCATTATGATATTGATTTGATAGTTATTTGATGTAGTAATACTGGTATTTGTTAGTTACGCCTATCTAGTCACATCTTATATAAATACCATTATGATATTGATTTGATATATTTAATGTAGTAATACTGGTATTAGTTAATTACGCCTATCTAGTCACATCTGATATAAATACCAGTATGATATTGATTTGATACTAGTAGTTATTTGATGTAGTAATAGTGTGTACTAGTATTAGTTACAGCTATCTTGTCACATATTGAAGTGGTGTTCTGATATTCTGATATACACTATCCTGGTGTTATTCTTTATTCTGATATATGCTATTCTGGTGTTACACATTATTCTGATATACGCTATCCTGGTTATACATTATTATGATATACAATATACCATTGTTATACATTATTCTGATATACGCTGATATACGCTATATTGGTGTTACACATTATTCTGATATACGCCATACTGGTATTACACATTATTCTGATATATGCTATCCTGGTGTTACACATTATTCTGATATACGCTATATTGGTGTTACACATTATTCTGATATACGCTATATTGGTGTTACACATTATTCTGATATACGCTATATTTGTGTTACACATTATTCTTATATACGCTATATTGGTGTTACACATTATTCTGATATACGCTATACTGTTGTTACACATTATTCTGATATACGCTATACTAGTGTTACACATTATTCTGATATACGCTATACTGGTGTTTACACATTCTGATATACACTATACTAGTGTTACACATTATTCTGATATATGCTATCCTGGTGTTATACATTATTCTGATATACAATATACCATTGTTATACTTTATTCTGATATACGATATACTGGTGTTATACATTATTCTGATATAAGCTATCCTGATGTTACACTTTATTCTAATATATGCTATCCTGGTGTTATACATTATTCTGATATACAATATAGTTATACCATTGTTATACACTATTCTGATATATGCTATACTGGTGTTATACATTATTCTGATATACACTATCCTGATGTTACATATTATTCTAATATATGCTATACTGGTGTTATACATTATTCTGATATGCGCTATATTGGTGGAGTACAATATCCTGATGTTATACATTATTCTGGTATGCGCTATATTGGTGGTGTACAATATCCTGATGTTATACATTATTCTGATATGCGCTATATTGGTGGTGTACAATATCCTGATGTTAATACACTATTCTGATATATGCTATACTGGTGTTACACATTATTCTGATATGCGCTATATTCGTGGTGTACAATATCCTGATGTTAATACACTATTCTGATATATGCTATACTGGTGTTACACATTATTCTGATATACGCTATACTGGTATTACACATTATTCTGATATACGCTATACTGGTGTTACACATTATTCTGATATACGCTATATTGGTGTTACACATTATTCTGATATACGCTATCCTGGTGTTACACACTATTCTGATATGCCCTATATTGGTGTTACACATTATTCTGATATATGCTATACTGGTGTAACACATTCTGATATATGCTATCCTGGTGTTACACATTATTCTGATATAAGCTATACTGGTGTTATACAT
>JAULBS010035746.1:0-10124 GCA_032355785.1 Symmetromphalus regularis
GATATTCAGAAACAGGAGCAGGCCCCACCCACCTCCCCACCCCTCAATATGAATTTCGTTCCAACGCCCCTGTTTTCTACTATCAAATTCCCTTTTTGTTTAGTTTTTTTAACGACACCTCTAGAGCACATTGGTTTACTAATCATCGGCTATTGGGTATCAAACATTTTGTTCTGCTTGAAAGACCACTGAGGCTCTCTTTTAAGCTCCAGTAATGTTTTATTTTACGTTTTTATGAGGGCTGCCACTTTAGTATCGGACTTTCTAAATATGTAAAATATGCTTATAAGCATCAGTACAATATTTGAAATAGTCGTTATAACTACAAAAATATATGAGATGGTCTATTATATAAAATTATGTGTTAATACTTATCGTCATTCATTAAACGATGTTGTTTTTTATGGTGTTTGTGTTTTGTCTAAAGAATTAATGTTGAAATTCAAAATAGCTAAAGTGACAGTTTTCATAAAAATGTGAAATAAATTGAGATAACTCTTGAGTACAAAAATATACAATTTTTTCTAATAGTGTATTGTATTAGTGTAGTTTATTCCTAAAAGATGTTAAATTATTGGACAACATATATTGCCATTTTAATAATATTAGAATAATGTATGACGTATATCACAGATATGCAATGCAATCTTGAATGACGGAGATTTTCGATGCTTAACAGAATGAATGAAGAAATATATTGTCACTGCGATATCTAAATATAGACAACATTCAACTAAGCATTCCATGATGATCGCCTTCTCTTGTCGCCAACACGGGCATCCCAGCCCAAGAACAAAGCAAATGGTCCAATCAAATAGTCCGTATTACAGCTTGAAACTAACAAGACACATCCTCGCCTGGGGCAACAAAATCATTTGAGTCATGTGATTCTGAAATGTAATTTTGACATGTCACTTTCTGGCAATTTTCAATTTAAAAACAATGGAACAACAGCGCAAAAAAGTTGTTTCAGGAAATTGACTTTCAGCAAAATTGTTGACGAATTTTAACAAACTAGCCTGTTACTTAGGGTCTCTGTTGTACACTATACATTTTCAGAGATTGGTCATTGTTGGGAGTTGCAAGGCTAATAAGAATTACTGATGACTTAAGGCTCTTCTGAGAACTAGCAGGATCGTCTGTTACCGCGACCTCAATAACACAATTGACCACGGGCTTGTTTTAGTTAACTAGATAGAAACAATTACCATTGCATGATCACTAGGTTTCAATATATAGCCATGTTAATGCTAGATAACTGTCAAGAGCATAAATGAATTGTCTTTTCGAGTTTGAAGAATTAACGTTTTCATTAATTCTTTTTTTTTTTTTTTAATGTTTTGCGGTAAAGATGTTTCTTTGTGCAGAAGTCTGCAGCTTAGATGACTAATCATTTGGTTTGCAAGTCTACAACTTCGAGTTTCGGTTCGAGTTTTATTTATTTGTATTTATTTTCGAACTTATATCGAATTAAGAATAAAGCTCGCTGTCCTGGGCACACAACTCCGCTTCCTGTACTGTCTGTTCAGGACAGAGGTAAGTGTTAATATGAGAGACGAAACCCGCTGCCGTCACACTAATGCGGCTATTCTTACCGATAAGAAGTAACGGATATTTTATGTACTTTACCCCAGATAGGGCAGTACAAACCACAGCCTTTGATAAAATAGTTATGGACCTCTGGTCAGTGTAAGTGGTGTACACCTACGTCTGGTCAGTGTAAATGGCGTACACCTACCTCTGGTCTGTGTAAGTGGCGTACACCTACCTCTGGTCAGTGTAAGTGGCGTACACCTACCTCTGGTCAGTGTAAGTGGCGTACACCTACCTCTGGTCAGTGTAAGTGGTGTACGCACTGAGTAGCACTCACATTAGGATGGACTCGATACTGAGATTAAAATCCCTGTGTCTCAACTGAGATTTGATCCCAGTACATACAAACCGAGGGACCGATAACGTAACCACTGCACCACTGGAGCACAAGGTTCGATTTCTCGTTCAACCTTGATTGTTAATGGAAACTGTGTTTACAGATGTTAAAAGAACAATTCAACTGTGGATCAAGATAGAATCGTTAACGTGAAATCAGACGCCTTACTGTCGACTAAGCATCCATGTTAATTGTTACGTTTCAGACATTCGATTTTTATTTTCTGTAAAACAAAACTCAAAGATTATCACACATATGACACAGACTCACGTAATGTTTGAATCGTCACAACATACACTTAAACAAATGACTAGCTATCAATAATTAAAATGTTAATTAATGTAGAATCTAGGAATTTAGAAGGCAAGAAGCGGTCCATAATTTTAGGTGAGAGACCTTACTCAAAAGAAAATAATAAATAAACAAATACAGGCTACTAGACGACAAAGAGGTTTAAAAAAAAATAATAATAAAATAAAATAATGATCGGTAATCCGAGAATAAAAATTGCCTTGATTGTGTAATTACACGCGTTTACGAGAAAAACAGGTTGTAAATTCGACCCATTGTTTTGAACGAATTAATAGGTTTGTTGTTTAGATATTTGATGTATTTCTGCAATCTTTATTTTACTATATATCCGTCCATTAATATCGGATACTTACTATATCTTTATGTTTTTTATATGATGGCGGAGTAATTGCCTAGAAGACATAATACTGGGAATCATGATAATACCATTTCTCATTAAGTTCCATTTGGTCTTGTCGTGTAATGAAAAACACGAAGGAATAGCCGGGTTAGAAAGAATACTACATTAAGAGACTATTCATCGTAGTCTAATGGTGACAGGTGAGGTCGTTTGCTCGTGTAACAGCAGCCTCGCTTTTGTCTGGAAGGAATACATTTTAAATTAGCAAGCGATCTCTTTGTCTCTTTTCCTTACATGATACATTTAGATGACAGCTCAAATACCATGTTTTAAACTTTTGAACCTTTAAGATGAAGACTTAAAAAAAAACAAAAACAACAACAACAAAACAGTCATACCTTGGTATAAAATGACACATCAAGCATAGTGATTAGTTCATCTGGCTCTAGTTCTCACATATGGTAGATGCTGGGTTCGAATCGGTGTAGAAACAACATTTTTAATGCAAGTACCTACTCCAGTCCAATAAGTACATTTTAAGCTTTTGCAGCAAAGGGTGTTTTATATACACTTCCCAGAATATATCACAACTTTTGTTAAACCAACCGTGGACAACTGGATGGAAAGAGAAATAAATTCATGGGCCTATTGAAAGGGTTGGATTCGACGACCATCTGACAGACACTTCACCTTTGAGATATATTCTAATCTGAAAACAAGAGAGATGTGGACATTTATAATATTATAAGATGTCCAGTGTCATATTTATGGCTGCTACACAGAACTGGAAACACATTATTAACATGATTTCCATCACAGAAGTGTTCAAGCTGACTGATAAAACTCGGACCGAAATATATACACATATACAAACACTGCAATTAAGATGTCCACGGCAAATTATGTGCTGTGGAGAAATAGTGTCCATGGCATTTTCCACGGCAGTTTTAGTGTAAAGTATATTAATTTTTAATAAGAAAAAATATTCCGCAGCAAAAAATGTGCCGCGGTGAATGAAAGCCTCCGCGGCAATATCCTCTGCATTGCCGATTGTCTCGGGCAATTTCATTGTTTGCATATACATATAAACATATATAAACAGAATACAAAAAAACAAACTAAAAAACTAAAATAAACCTCATATAGTGAATACATATAAAAATGTATAAACAGAATACAAAAAAAAAGAAGAAGAAAGAAAACCCCAAAACTAAAATAAACCTCATATAGTGAATAACATAATTACCGTGTTATATTGTGATTTCCAAACTGTGTGGGCATGTTAAATTATCAGCAGATGTGTCTTATCAGTCATACTTAATCACGAAATATATTTGGCATTCCCACAAAAGATGAATAATATTAATCCTTTTTAAACTGAGATATAGAACGTGGGAACAAATCATTATTTCTTTCCTCTAACACATTTACAGAAACATTTCATGAAAAAATGAAATTATAATGTATTTGTGTTTTGTATGATAAAAAGGAACCCTTAAATTAGTAAAATGCCAAAAATATTAGTTCAGTTTACGTCCCAGACTAAATGACTGTTTCTACATTTACACTGAAATTCTAATTAACATAACTCCCACTTAACACACGCATTGACTATATGCCATTTCTCCCACTTCGTTTTCATCTATAAAGTCAAACCAATTTAATGCACACTAATGTCTGAAGAAGAAAAATGTTATGAAATACATGAAATGTTTTCACAAACTGCCTGAGGAAGAAGAGTTAATATTGTAATGTCTTTGACATTTCTAATATTCAGCCACGATTGAAGTAATCATGCATATCTTGTGTGAGCTTGCTTGATTGGGCTACTATGTGATGAAAAATACCAAGACGCTACATCTGTCTAATCCCCAAGTATACTGATTAAACAAAATCAGGGATCGCCATAGCTGGCGGGTAAAATGTTTGATTTTAGTTTCCTTTAAAATCGTGACAAGAGAAATGTTAGTTGGGTTTTAGTGAATATGTATAAAGGGAATTGCCCTTTGTTAACGCATCTATACAAAATAAATAAAATAATAATAATTAACAATAATAATAATCGCTGTTATGACGATTGTAACCTATTTAAGGCCAACAGACATTCTATAAAATCTATAAAATAATGGTGTGTATGTGTGTGTGTTTAAAATGTATGCCATTCTGTAAAAGACAGTATATTTGATAACTTGACTTCAAATGCCTGATCACGTTATTAGATAATAATTCCGTTGTATTTACCTACTTCTCTGAAACAGATAACATATTCAATACACATTCAGTATAAATAACATCACTTACAGATGCATCTGAACTATTCAATATAAAAAACATCGCTGAATGAAGCTGTTGAACTATTCAATCTCTATTATACTACTGACTGAAGCAGTTAAGACAGATGATATGACAAACAGGAAGATGTAAGCGATATGAATACTCCATTGACTCTCTGTGCTTGATACACATTTTCAACAACTAATCATTCCATTTTCGAAGTCTGATAACAAATCTAAGAGTCCCGTGATACATCAAGAACGCTTTCAAATCAAGATTACAGTTTGACTCAAGAGTCAGTGAGGTTCTAAACACAAACGGAAGCTGATGACATCGCAGCCTAAAGCCTGAAGCTTTTTTTTTATCTGTAGAATTGTTGACTAAGGTAAAAATGACAACTTTGAATGAGGTCAGACCGTTATAAAAGACAATCTTTGGAGACCAGACCATTACAGAAGTATGTCAAGTGATGGTCAACGAGTGAAGTTGATATTTTTCATAAAGGTCGGGTAGAAGGCAGCATTGCCATACAAACAGAATTCATCGATATAATTCTGTCTCATTTCCGTATCATTTGAAGTACATGCTTGATGAGAGGATACGCACAGCAATGTATACGCCTTGTATAAACAGCGGCAGAGCGGAATGAACCATTCACTGATTACCGACAGCATAGCTTTAAAAAATAAATATTGGATATTGCTTATTTGTGTCGACAACAAGGATGCTATAGATGTTAAAATGACATAGAAATAAAATCTACACATGGGAATGAATTACTGTGATCACAGAGAGATACTAATATCCGTGTGGATCAATCGCAACCGTATGAAAAGAGAAATAAATATTGTATAAACACATTATTGTGGAAACGTCAACGATACCCTGTGTTTATTAAAAAGCACTCGATGGCCTATTTTGCGCCTAATGTTAAATTAACTGTTGAGAGAGTTAACTAGTTTACAAGCGTTATACAACTGATTTTGAAGGTACTCGAAAACGTTCTGCATGCTCAGTCTCAACAATGTAACGCATCATCAATTTATACTCTTCAAAAAAAAAGTAGAATCACCTGAAATATTAATGTTAATATCAATTATTAGAGCGGACATACGTTTTGACGACAGACTTCCTAGTAAAGAACGTTCAGGTCTGTTTATAGTCTGGGACTTGATAGGGAGATGTGTGCGTCAACGTCAAAGACTGACGACCATGTTAGTGGAACTTGGTCAAACGCTTCAAGAGGAGTGGAACAGACTCCCTCAAACGGTCATTTGGAGATTCATACGCAGTATGCCTCGTCGAGTGAATGAATGTCTGGTACATCATTGCGGTATCACTCACTACAGATAAAGAAAACTTTCAAATTTAACTTCTGTCCTTCAAGATATTTAGCAGTCATAAAACCTACTGTAATACTGAACTACTGGTGGTAATGTTTACCCAGTTAATTCACTATTATCTTATAACCATTCCCCTCAGCTAATATACCGTACAATTTTGGCAATTAGAATTCCCTTACTTTTTTTGAAGAGTTTACTATTTATGAGTGAATGCAATGTTTGTAATCGTTATTACTGAACTTCAAAGCCATTACGTTTTTGTGATACATGTATTACCTTTAAATTTAACAGACGGATCCAGGCAAGAGAATTTAAGGATCCGGGCTCCATTTAACAACAAGTTTTTATTTCCTCCCATTAATATCTAATCTCAATGTTAGATACATGTATATTCACAATATTTTACGACGTCATTTTCAAAATAGTTTTATCCGCCGTAAATTTTACTAACAAAATTTGATCCAAAAAGTTACAATCAATTGCATTAAATGTCAAGCGAATTCCTGAATCACAATTTAACCCTTTAGGTGCTATGGTTCAATACCATAACTATTACAATTGTGCAAAAAAATAAAAATAAACCTTAAAATCCAAATAACACTGGGTCGAATTTCTGTTCAATATCATTCAACATCCATGCAAGTTACAGCAATGGATATTCAAATAAGCGATGACTTTTTGTCCTCCATTCCCTAAAGCGACGCTAGTAACGACATAACTTTCATTCCGCGCGCAGAGCATTGCCTGTCTCTTTCTCTATCCTCGATAAAATAATTGAACTGAAATTGGCACCTTTCTATTACCGAGACCTATTTAGTCATGCAACACAAACCACGCGCAACTTAATAGGATTATTTTAATTTTTATCAGCCATTTTCTAATTATTCCGATGTAGCTATCAAATAAGAGCCAAGGGCCGTGCGCACTGCTCCAAAGCTAATAAAATAAAATTCAAAATAACAACGTGAGACGGAATAGGATTTGCCGTTTAATTCTCAAGAGAAATTTAATTAGTATCTCATCTTTAGCTCGAGCAAAAATATTTTTATTTTTCTGTGGACGTTTTGTAAAGCCTGGAACGTGTTTCTTGTGCTTTTTTGTATTGTTTTCTCTCAATAGTCGATTATATGGCGATCACACGCGTTACTAATGTGACGCCAACTAAACGGAAGGAGAAAGAAGTCGTAAGATCAGTGCCATTTTGGACAAATGTAACAAAAAAACTGGACCCTAATTCTTGTAGTTATTTCCAATGCAAACCAAAGTTTACAATGACGCATTATCAAGCTTATGTTAGGTACGATCTGAAAAGATTCAAAACTTTCACAATAAAACATAATAATACTGACTAAAATGAACCCAGATGCCATACTATATTATAATACATTACGTTTTCATCATAATTATTATTGGTGATTTAGCTAAAATGTGTTTATAAGGGAAGTGCCGGTCAATCATAAGCGGTATGTAGCTCAGACGTAGAGCATCTTCCTAATATGCGATGGGTCATCGCACCGATATCTTTCAGTGGATCAACTGAGCTATTTCTCGTTCCTTCCAGTGGTTCTCGACTGGTGTAACAAAGATGGTATTCGCCGTTCTCTGTGACATGCTGCATATAAGACTTTGCTCCTAAGATGAAAGAGTTGCCAATGTGGTGGCAGTGGTTTTCCTCTGTGAACCATGTATCACAGATACTTTGCATTTGACACCAGGTCCTAATATCTACTGACTAACTATGTATTTGGTTGTTGATAAAGATGAATTTAACCAAACACAATCTTGTTAGTTGACCGTTTAGCTTTATCCTAACATTTAATTAACCAGCGCCTGCTAATTACCGGCTTGCAAGTGATTAATTTACTTAAAATAGCTTGGGCCTGTTCATCTGCTTTTTACATTCATTTATGGGAATAACTGAATTTTACAATAAGAACGAAATTATTTAAATTTGGTCGCTTCATATATTTGCAGATTTGTCATTGTTAATTTAATGTTTTACATAAAATTAATTATATTTTGCTCAAATTTGTTTTGACAAAAACACTACATTACCCGGGTTATCCCACCCCACTCCCTTGCCAGAGGGCTCCCAGACTTAGGACGTCTTTATAAAAACATGTAATAATTATAAAATTAGTTCTATATATTCATTTTAGTTCATTAAATGTTGCGTGTAGGTACCAACGATTTCTATTCATTATGAAAACAAGCTGCAGAACGTTTGTGTTTCTTTATTTAGAAGTAAAATATGTAATTATTTATATAACTATTATAGGAGAGATTGCAACTTTAACATCAGATTTAATTGATGTATAACAATGTTCTTTCCGCTACGTATATTATGACAGATAGCATAACCGCACCATCTCGACTGGATCATACATCTTATAAAAGTCGGTTGTATTTATTAGAACATCAATAATAATAGCACCATATGCAGACGTGTCCCATGGGATAGAGATCAGATGAGCGAGGTGGCCAAAAATAATGTAGGAATATTATTTTTAACTAAACAATTTATAAAACATCAGTCAACAAGACGCCTATCGTTCTATTATCAAAATTATTAATCGTTATAGTGTACCAACATTTTTTTAGTTTATTTTGACAAAAAAAACCTCTTTATCTAATAACAGAATTTGACAATCCGATATGAAAAACACTTTTTCCTGGAACCTAATGTTAATGTTATTGGATATTGAATACAGACAAACCTGTCTTAAGCAGCCAACCAAAGGAATAATAAAAAGTGACAGTTTGAGACAGGTGGTTGCTTATTACAGGTTACACATTATCAGTATTTTAAAATGTATTTTCACTGTGTATGGTTGTCATTGGTGTATGTGTACTCTATAAGTGCTTCCTTATACTATATCTTAACGTGGGCCTGCATGTAATATAAAACAAACAATGCACGTAAGACGAATTGTAATTCCAATCAGGTGAGATACACATGCCAGACTTGTTAGTTAAGAAACTGAAGTCTCCAAAGGCAATTATGTTCACAGTTCACAATAGCGATTACAGGCAGTTATTGCCTATGTCAGGTAACTTGTTGCAGAGTACTGGTCGCTGTTGCGTACTTTAATCCTTTGCATTATATATAACTTTTATAGAGCAGGAAATTACTGTGACCGCTTAATGTAGGTGTTTTATAGATTCGGGATCCAATTCAGGTGGCCGCTGGCTGCGTTAGACAGGTGACCAGTTATTACGAGTGCATTTACATTACAAATCGTTTGTCAGGGGAAAAAGTGGCCGCTTAAGGCAGGTGACCGCTGATTACAGGTGGCAGCTAGGACAGGTTTAACTATATTTGCATAACCACCCCAAACACACACACACGCACGCACACAGCGAGTAATGGGGTCATACAATGATAAATTTAAAACGAATATTTAAATAAAATTTTGTAAAATGCTGATTTATAAATAATAAACAATTTTAATAAATAATGAATATAATTAAATATATCATTGTCACATTTTTAATATTTTGAATATATATAGTTTTCTTTAAAACAGTAATAATGAGTTGAGGGTGAAACCTAAATGATTCCACCTGTGATCATACCTTATTACCAAAAAACATTTGTCCTAACTTGTGCAGGATAAGGGACAAAAGTCCACCAATTTTGTAAATATGCTGCTCTCATGAAGTAAATGCAATGACTGCAAGATCGGCTGTCACCCTTCACCCTGCCCCTTTTCGTAAAATTCTGGATCAGTCCATGGGGCAGCCACCAAAGACCAGTCATTCTATTTGCTGTCTTCGTATTTTTCGCATGCCCACATCCATTTGATTCGAGCATGTCCCCCCCCTCCCCCGAATTCCGCGTCTTAAGTGGAAGGCACCTAATCCGAGGCGGAAAGGTGACAAAAAAATAAAGAGAGAGAAAACCCTAAGTTGTTAAAGCGAGCTA
>JAULBS010035757.1:0-10124 GCA_032355785.1 Symmetromphalus regularis
ATATGGTCATTCTGACATATATATTTAGAGGAAACCCGCTGCCGCCACATTGGCTACTCTTTCCGATAAGCAGCAAGAGGTATTTTATATGCACTGTCCCATAGAAAGGGCAGCACATACCACTGCCTTTGTTGAACCAGTTGTGGACCACTGGCTGGAACGGAAAATATCCCAGACTGCAAATGGGTCCATTGAGAAGGATCGATCCGACGACCGACAGCTTCACAGGTGGACTCTACCATTTGAGCTACATCTGAGAGGTTTTAGTATGGTTTAACACCTTCTTCGGCCCCCAATTTTCGATACAGTTGAGTTAATTAGGTCATGTAGAGAATTATTAATTTGTTGTTATCATTAATACAAAATGTGTAAGATTAGACAAATATGCCACTTTTAACTGTGATTGTACACATTTGTCTGACCATTTTATTTGTTTAAAATAAATTTTACATATCTTTTAAAACAACAGTGAATTTTAAACTTGTAACTTATTATGCCAATATGGTTCCCAGTGACGGATCCAGGGGAACTAGTGGCCCGCCGCCCTCCTAAAATTTGCGATTTAAATAACATTTTAATTTATTTATTTTTTATTATTATTTTAACGTTAAAGAATCCAAGGAATCGGCATCATGTTATGAACCCCCCTCCAAATGGATTTTCTGGATCTGCCACTGGTCCCACAAGGTCATACGCTGTGATTTTAACAACATATAATTATGCTAATAAACGTATATTTTATTTTATTTTGTAGAGACGTTCATCGAGGAAACTATAAGTGGGTTGCTTAGCAACCAAATGTCGTTAGTGCACTTGATATCGCTACAGAAGACGATTAATCACGTGACTTATTACGTCACAGTAGATAACGATACAGATGCAATTAAACTGCAAGTAAGATAAACAATATTTAAATTTTATTTCCTGACTTCAGCACCTGGCAGGCCCGCAGGGGCCGGAGGCGCCTTCCCCTTTCCCCCCACTTGTGAAGGTTTTTTGTGTTTTAGTTTGTTTGTTTGTTGTTGTTGTTTTTACTTTTTTTCTTTGGGTTTGTTTGGTTGTTATTCTTCAACATTAATGTTTGTCATTGTAACTAAAAATCTTATATATAGTTTGAATCCGATCTGTCAGTGACCCCACCCTCCCCACTCCCCCTCCAAGTCGTTCCTATGGGCCTGCCTGGCGGTAGGTTTGATTGGCAAGGAGCCGATATCATTTTAAAATTAAATTGTTCCATTTGGGTCAGAGTATTTGATAAAACATAGACAATACATGCATGACGGAAGCAAGTGAAAATAGGGGAAGGGGGATAACAGATACATTGGGAGGGGAGGGGGGCTAACAGATCTAGGATCGAAGTGCCGAGTTTCAAGTGGATACGAGGTTGTTTGATTCAGAATTATTGGGGAGCTAGAGCCCCCAGCCCCTCTCCCTGTTCTGCCGTGCCTGCAATATATTCTAAAGATATGACTAATTTTTTATTTATTATTTATTTTTTATTATTTGTATTAGCCTACTTTCTTTAAAATTCTATCCTGCAAATAGCATAGGTTCTAATGTGGACGGTTATTTTTTTTTTTTAATGTTGTTATATATACATGTGTATATATATTTTTTAATCGGGTCAAAATGCAATTTTATTTTCATTTCATTTCTTCCCAAATTCAATTTCTTCCAAACTGCACGTTGGCAAATGATAAATTTAAATTATAATAATTTAAAAAATAAAATTAATAATAAATAAATAAATGATAAAATTATAATTTAAAAAATAAAATTAATAATAAATAAATAAAAATAATTAAATAAATAAATAATGCGACTTAATTATATGATATAATTATTACATTTTCATTGGTTTCTAAAAATAAACATTTTCCTTTCCAGGAATTTTCAGCAAGTCCTGATCTAAATCATCCAGATGGAAGGCTGTTTATACTGGAACCGGCAAAGTCGTTAAACTTCCTGGAGTCCTGGAGACGTAGAGGTATTTTACATTATTTTTATAATTTCAAATCAAGGCCAGTTAAAGAAATAATTTTGGTTCTAGTCACTTTTTATATTTTTAAATGGGGTAAGCAGGGCCTAAAACAAGCCAACAAGATCAGGCACGGATTGGGGGGGGGGGGTTGAGGAGTTCGGACCCACCTGCTCACGATGACAAGCTATTTTTCGATCATGTTTGTTGTTTGTGTGTGTGTTTTTTTTTGGGGGGGTGGGGGTTTGATCGAGGACATATCAGTAATGAGCCCCACCAACACGGGACCCCTCTGCTTAAATTCAGGGATCCGCCCCTGAAGATATATTAAATCTCTTGAATTTAATCTGCAGTATGACGAACATGATATGGTTTATCAGATTGCGATTTTAGTCAAAAGTGCAACGAAAAACTAAAAAAAATATATAGTTTAGGGCCAGTGATAATTACGTGGAAATTTATTGAAGAAATTTGTCAACATTAATCATTTTAAAGCTTGTAATTATTATGTTTAAATTATTTTTTCCAGGATTTTTCTTAAGAAGTAACCAATCAACAATTACGTTACAAAAACGTGACGATTCGAAGGAGTTTCTGTTTGACTTGATGCGTGCTCCCGACAACGTCAACACCAAGAACTAACTGAGCGAAGTACCCTGTTAAATATATCATGAGAAACATTGGCTACTTTAAGCCGACAACCACAGAACAACAAGTGGCTAGACATTTAACATATTGTTAATACTGCTTAAACTGGTCTAACATCCTTCAGTTTAAAAATATAACGTACTCAAATTACGATGTGTAACCATACCAGGAAGTTTCTTCCCACAAAGTTATATTATGTTGTAATTTGAATTATGCAATTGTACTAGTAGACTTAAGTTGATAGTAATTTGTGGTTTGAATTTCATAAATGAGAATAGTCTGACCAAAAAAATCAGGAAATATTTTATGTTTGGGTCATCTATTCAAAAGAGACTGGAGAAGCCCGTCAAGCAACGGTAAAAACGCGGAAGTCGCCATTGTTCATAACGACGGAAACGGTAACACTGCGCACAGATTCCGAGCACTTACCTCTCACGTGATGTTAAAACATGGCGGCCATGCATTGTCATGGGTACCGCCATGATGGTTCCACGATTGAATTGGTGGTTTGTGCAAAACCCGGAATGGTCGCAAATTTTGACCATATCATGAAAACAAAAAAAAATCGGGCAGATAAAAAACCCGGAATTTCGGAAGATTCTCACAGTAGAATTTATTTGACGGTTATATTTTAATATAAATATATTGAGAAGTATCACAAATATATGTCGGACGCATTAGTAAAGTATTTCTGTATGGAATTATTATTTTTCTGGTAGTAAGTTGCATTAATTGACAGCAATTTGTTCCTTGCATCTAAATGAAGCTATGCTCTTTTAAATGTAATACGTTTTAAGACAACTGTTTTTTTGGGGGGAGGACTATGAAACTGCTCCTTTAATAATAATGTGTTCATGACAGTATTGTCAGTATGAGTATTTCCCTACGTCATGTTCAGTACAAAATTATGGATCAACGTTAAATTTTGTAAATGTTTTATTCGTGTTTCATTGTAATATGTGTGTGTGTATATATATATATATATATATATATAACGTTTGTGTGATATATAAATGTGGGTGTGCGTGTGTGTGTCCGTCTATATATATGGCAGTGCGTGTTTTGTTGGGTTGTTGTTTTTTTACTAGTCTGATGTCTATAATGTGTGACCGTCATATTTAAAATAAAATAAACCAAACTTTGTAAAATATTTAATCATTTGCTTATCAAGTTCAAGCTTTAGATAGAACACGAATAAATATATTGTAGGACAAATCAATACAGAACTAACAATGAAGTGTATAGTATCACATCAGCAACATCAGTACAGGTAAAGTGCGCAAGCACACAACCATCTTCAATTAAATAGAACATCAAAGGTTTAATTACGTCAAATTCCTGCTCTACAGTCAGAAGGAATATTAAATTTTGATGGTGTAATGTATATATAAATAATAAATGAAACTGTAATCTAAACAAATGTGTTATTTTTTTGTGAGAAAATTAAAAATATATATATATATATATATATATATATACATGTATATACTGTATACACATATATACAAGGCACAAAATAACCGGTGTTGCATCACAATTTGTGATGGAAGAAAAACTGAGTCAAAATTATCTGTTCAAAGCAAAATGCGAAACACCACTTTTTCATGGTCTTTATTGAATTGTTCCTTGGGTTCACTACATTACTATAATGCCAAGGAATTGACGACACTGCACAGTTAAGAGTTCAGTAATGTACTCTCACAAAGCTTGCTAGATGTAGCACGCGAATTGTTGGAAATTATTCCTACACATTTTACCAAAATTGCCAATCACTTTTTAACATTGGTTAGCAATTTGCTATTTAAGTGAAAATTTGTATTTTGTGCCTTGATATATACTGTCCTGAGGGACAAGTGTCAAAGTTTACTCGTTCCCAGTGACTGATGCATCCATGAATTGCTGTCAAAACAGTCGTAACATCGTGTGTTTGCAGAAGGTGAGCATATTCTGCCCCACCCGATGTGGTGGTGGTGGTGGTGAAACACCTAGAGTATCTTGCATGACCAAATTTAAATGATGTGGTGACGGCGCAACTTGGCAGTGGTGGTGGAATGGTGTTCAGTGTAATGATGAGGACAAATTGAAACTAAAAGCAGTTTGTTGGCACATCACAAAATAACCATGCAAATTTACATAATTGTTTTGACAGTAAACATAAAGTAAAGTTTGTTTTATTTAACGACGCATTGATTTAGAACACATTGATTTATATTTTATCGTCGGTTATTGGACGTCAATCATATAGTCATTCTGACATGTATTTAGAGGTAACCCGCTGCCGCCACATAGGCAAATTTCCGATAAGCAGCAAGGGGTCTTTTATATGCACCGTCCCATAGACAGGACAGCACATACCATGGCCTTTGATGAACCAGTTGTAGACCATTGACTGGAACGGAAAATAGCCCAAACCACAGATGGGCCCACTGAGAAGGATCGATCCGATGACCAATTGGTTCACAGGTGGACACTCTACCATTTGAGCTATATCCCACTCCCCTTTTGACAGTAAACAAACATAATATTAAGGCTGGATTTGGGATTGAGGGTCATTTAAGAGTTTTTACCATGATTAATCTTCGTATGCCGTTGCAAAGCACTGGTCTGTGTGAAAGATTTAAAGCATATTTTACAGGCTAAAGGTTTCTCTCCAGTATGAACTGTCATGTGACTTTGTAAGTGACCAATCCGTGAAAACGATTTCAAACACACGCCACATTTAAACGCTTTCTCAGCATTATGAACTGATGCATGGCTCTGACGTTCAGAACTAGTCGCAAAATATTTCCGGCACAGTTTACATTTGAAAGGTTTCTGGCCAGAATGGATTTTCATGTGTCGTTTCAGGGTCGGACTTTGTGAGAACATGGCAAAGCATACTCCACACTTGTAAGGTTTCTCGCCAGTATGGATTTTCATGTGTCGATGCAAGTCGCAGTTGTGGGTAAACGATTTCGAACAAACATCACATTTGAATTCTTTTTCCCCAGTATGAATCTTTTTATGTTTCTGTAAGTTGTAAGGTTGTGAAAAATATTTTAAACAAATCTCACATTGGAAGGACATCTCTGCAGTGTGGATGCGCTTATGTCTTTGCAAGTCGCCACTCCAAGCGTAACTCTTTAAGCAGATCTCGCATTTGAAAGGTTTCTCTCCTGTGTGAATTACCATGTGTCTTTTGAGGTCAAAACTTCCCATGAAGTATTTAAAACACTCTCCACACTTGAAGGATCTTTCGTGGTGAATCTTCATATGGCGTTGTAGGTTTGTAATCCCTGAAAAACATTTCAAGCAAACCTCACATTTGAAAGATTTCTCTCCTGTATGGTGCATCATTATGTCCTTAATGCTGCTATTCTATCAGCCAAGTTGGTTATTGGTTTCACTGGCAGATTCACGGCTGGTAGGTATTGGGACCAAATCTCAGTACAGGCATGGTATTTTTATTTATCTCGATACCCATTCCAACCCAAAATGAGTGCTTCTTAAAGTTCAGTGGGTAGACATATGCCACTTTCATCGACCACTGGTCCATAACTGGTTTATCGAAGGTTGTGGCATATGCTGTCCTACCACATCTTTGAAAGGGAAAACGACAGCAATGTATCTGTAACATCTCTCATGTTTTTTACAAGAAGATATTAGCACTCACATTCCGTGTCAAACTTTTAAGATTTCTGCAAAAAGAAAGCATTAATTAAATAACAATCTCTTAGTAACAAAAGAGTTTTGACAAGAAATCAAATTTATTATGGTTAATGTATAATGGCATCTTTTACTAACGTCATAGGCAGATATTATCTGGGTAGTGGACAACATCCATAGTCTGCATCCCCTTTTTTGATGGGCATAATAAGTCACACCCCTCCTTTTTCAACTCCTGTATCCACCGCTGTTAATACAATATAAAAGAGACATCGTTATATAAAACAAATTTTACTTTTTACAATATAAATGCAACCACACTGTTTAGAAAACTGATGTTTAATCTATTATATAGTATTAACATGAAAAACAGTATACTAGAATCAGGGACAGACACTAACACTTTAAGCAAAAGATAAGTAGAAATTAATGGGAATGACTGGAATTTAATTGATAGTTATTTGGACTAGCAAAAGAATTTTCTTCACAAAGATATTGTTTTGGAGTCCAGTTTTATTCTTGTTTATTGTTAATAGGTTTTTTTTTTTTATTATTTTGTTATTATTATTTATTTGTTGCATTTAGGTGGGGTGGCATCTTTTTTATGTTACTCTTATTTTATAATTATGCCCTTTAATATTGCTAATAATAGCCAGATTATATTATATGATTCATATATGAACACAGAAATAAAGTTATTGTATTGTAATACAAATATGAGTGTAGAGCATGAGAAAAAGTGATTCGGATAGACAGATAAAATTACAACTAACGATAGCAATTAACAACACCTTAGTTCTAATGTCTAAGTAATTATAATTTATTAGATAATATTAAGTTAATTTTGATTTAAGTAGAATTCCAAGGAAACAATGATCCTTACTGAGAATTACCACTCTATTCCGATGCCACGTTCCAGGCAGGATTTAAACGGTACACAAAATTGATAAATAATAAGTCAGACATCCTATTTATGTAGTTATGCAGCTACAATAACAAATATATATCTTTATATATATAATATGGGCCTTTAGTATTAGCATACTTGCCTTTATCTGGTTGCATTTAGTATTTGAAAACCACAAAAAGAGAAAATGAAACTGATACACAGAAATGTAAAAAATAATCAATGACGTCTGCTTCCGAAAACTGCTCGGATGTACGGTTCGGACAATACACAAGTTTATAATGCGGACTGCAATTCTTTGGTAGTGTAAATCAGTTTAGTACTTAAATATTGTTGAATACAAAACTTTATTTCAGTGATAGTTAAGTGTGGTTTGAACCTCTTTATTTTTCGTACTTTCCAATTCGAACTTATTTCTTTACACGGATGGATCGATGAATTTTGAAAAAGTGTGTTAAAATAATGTTTAAAGAAAGTGGGCACTCTACAGTAAGCTCTATCTTTAATGGGAACATAATAAAACAGGAAGGAAATAGTAACTGAGGGCAGATTTAGATGATTCATAGTAGAAGAAACACACTTCGTTACCGAAATGGGTATATTAAAAAAGTAATATTTTATTTTTGTAATGACGCCTCCAAAGCATATAGATTTTTATCTGATCATCGGCTATTGGACGTTATAGAGGAAACCTGCGGCCACCACATAGTCAACTCTCTCCGATAAGCAGCAAGAGATCTTTTATATGCACTGTCCCACAGACAGGACAGCACATATCAAGGCTTTAGATAAAACAGTTGTGGACCACTGGTTAGAACAGAAAATAGCCCAAACTTCAAATGGATCCACTGAGAAGGATCGATCTGACGACCGACTGGTTCATAGGCACACACGCTACCGCCTGAGCTAGATCCAGCTATCGAAATGGGTATATTACGTTATACTAAAATTTATACTGTAAACAGTAATAGTAAGATTGCTGGAAATCGGGTGGGTGGGGGGTCGGGGCATCCAATCCCACTGAATCAAGAGATACCAAAATAGATATAAATATAACGCCATTATTTTTCTGTTATGGTTAATAGTGGAAACATTTATATTTTAGAACAACTTGGAGACTTTCTACTTAATCGTTGTATTATGCTGGGGTAATAATTACATAATAATACTAGTATTAATAATAGGCAATTTTATTCTCTTTTTTTTCTATGAAAATTTGATGTTTTATAACTACAACAATAACTACTACTACTACTACAATAAGCGGATCCTGAGGGGTTTCCAGGGGTCCGACCAACCCACCTTCCCCCGTCGCCTCCTTTCTCATATATTTTTATTTTTTTTAAATATATTTTGCGAGTGGAATGACGTGGAAATTAACCATTATTTTCTCCAGTCCTATTCACCCATCACATTAGACCACCCTTTCTGAAATCCTGTATCCGTGCCTTAATACTACTATCACTACTACTACTACTACTACTACTACTACTACTACTACTACTACTACTACTACAAGGCACTAATTTAGGATTGAAAAAGTAGGAGAAATTGGAGAAGTTTGATAAAAATGGGACAAGTAAACCAAACGACTATTTAAGACAATTATTAATTTAAAAGAAATACAAAACAAAATCAGTTTTTATTTTCACAATTTTATTAAAACTAGCACTAGTAGTACAGATATGGTCACATACAATAAATAATATTACTTTGTAGCACAAAATATATACATTAGCACCTTAAATTATAATAACATTTACAGCACAATATTATTAAATAACGCACATGTATAATATTACAAAATGACAAAAGATATAAACCTATGAGTGAACACAATATTATTAAATAACACACACATGTATAATATTACAAATTGGCAAAACATTTGTAACTATGAGTGAACACAATATTATTAAATAACACACATGTATAATATTACAAACTGAGAAAAGATCTGTAACTATGAGTGAACACAATATTATAAAATAACGCACACATTTATACTATTACAAACTGACAAAATATTTGTAACTATGAGTGAACGCAATAGTAAATACATTAAAATAGCAACAATAAACAGCATTTATAGCCTATATAATTTTAACACTCAATACTTGTAAATCTTTCTAAGTTTTTCTTTTTCTATAGAGCTAAAACAGGAACAAAGTGAAAGTGTTTTACTGAACACCCATGTTCTCTAATTCTCATCAGATAATTCAGTGTAACACTGTTGAAGGTTAGGCGCGGATACAGGAATTCTGAAAGTGGGGTCTAAATGTGGATTTCTGAAAAGGGGGGGGGGGTCCAAAAGTGATGGGTGAATAGAAATGGGGAAAACATTGTTAATTTTCTCGGAAAAAGATGTGTCTTTTAATCGAAAAAAGGGGGTCATGACTCCCTAGACCCTCCACAATGCTTTTCATTTTCTAAGCTAGTTTCAAACTGTGTTTGTAAGCTACCAACAACTTCAAGCCCAAATTTTTAATAAACCTCTGCACCCTCAGATTTGGCTGTTTTAATGTTACACGGCAACAAAACCTGAAAATCTGATAGAACTTCAATATCTGAATCAAATCTTTGGTTCAGATTTTGCTCTACCTTGTCTATATACAGACACACGTCTTTCTTTACTGTCCCTTTTTTCTCATATAATAGTGCAAAGCAGTATTCCAAGAGTTGAATTTTAATTTTTAGAGGGCACGGCAAATGTTGCCTTCGGTTTAGTAAGAAAACTAAGGGCACCAAGGCAGGTTGGGGGGCATCAAGGCAAACATTTCCTTCAAAAGAGGGGTACTAAGACAACTGGCTATGGGACAAGGAAGGACACTTATACAACATGCAATATACGTGAAGGGCACGGCGGCAAACCACATTAAGGCACCACGGTAGGGTTCGTGCCGTCGACAACGTCCGATTTTCGGGGCACCGCGGCAAATAAGGGGG
>JAULBS010035768.1:0-10124 GCA_032355785.1 Symmetromphalus regularis
TAAGTCGGGCTAGTGAATTTTGAAAATCACTGATCCCATGGCTAGTGGATTTAAAACAAATTCTAGAAGCCCTGCATTAAGGCAAACTTTATAAGCAAGAAAGTGATAACAAAGATCTGTCAGTGTTTACTAGAACAAGAAGAATGGCCTATACTTTACTGCTTTATATTTTTTAAATGATATTAGTCTTATAGCATTTAGAAGGAACTGTTACCTGGGTCTGCATGTCAGAGTAGAAGCATGGATCCAGTTGATTGAATGACAAACTTGGAGCAGACTGAAAAACAACATGCAAATATTCTAAAAGTTGCATATTTTATAGCCAATTCTTTGTTTAACATGGTTCATTTAGCTTAGACTGCCCGAATTTCCATAACTCTCAAAGTCCAAAAACTCAAATTCCATAAACAGTTTTCAGACCAACTCAATAATAAAGATATTTTGATATTTTTCAGAAATGTTTAATGTAATATGAAGGAAACAGACAATATGAAAAGTTGTTATTTAAGCATATCATATATTAATAAATAAATAATTAATACAATCAGGGACATATTTAGGGTGGGGAGAGCTCCAAGTGTATTACCCTCTTGGGTATTAGTGAAGTCAAGTATGCATTGATAAGAG
This sequence comes from Symmetromphalus regularis, assembly GCA_032355785.1. Taxonomy (NCBI): domain Eukaryota; kingdom Metazoa; phylum Mollusca; class Gastropoda; order Neomphalida; family Neomphalidae; genus Symmetromphalus; species Symmetromphalus regularis. The sequence continues at coordinate 628 of JAULBS010035768.1, forward strand.
CACTGACAGTGATCACCCTCTTCCATGGCAGTGCATCTTCTGGATCTGCCTCTGGTAATGTATATGATACATGCAGTTATGTGTTTAATATCTCAAGAAAAATTAATCATGAAACTGTACAGAAAGGAAAAAACACTTCTAGTATTTTCTACATGTATAACACATATATATGTAAACATTTATTAATTAAGACAATAGAAAGCTGCATACATGTCCTGCGAGCTGCCTCTTCAAGCCTTGATAGCGTTCCCGCAGCTGCTCTGCCATCAGTTTGAACTGGTCGCGCTGACTGCGACATTCGTCCAGTTCTCTGCTTAGAATCAACAGAGCCTCATTCTTGCTCTCCAGCTTGTGACGACAAATCTGGTACTGAAAAGCAAAACCCACATGTAGAGGCACTGATTTTCTGCGATAACGGAAATGCGGACGGAATCATGGAAAACCCTATCTGAAACGGAATTCCCAATTTTCTCCAAAAACATTATTACTCATCTCCAAATAACAGAATTTGTTATATTCTGAAATGGAAAAGGGGAAAATCTGAAACGGAAAATCAGTGCCTCTACACATATACATGTAATGTAGTTTCTTGTAAATTAAAAATAGTGTACATGTGTATTTGTAAAAAATTCTTGATCGACCCTCGATATTTAAACAGGGTTCCATGCTATTTTAAATTTATAACTTCCAAATTTTGAAAATTGATGCACCACCTCTTAAACTTCCCCAACCAAAGTTAAATGTACAGGCAGTGATAGCACAGTCACTGCATTAGCTAATTACACAAAAAGAGGCTAAATTAAAATATATATACATAGCCCATATGAATAGTATTAACTCCTAAACAGGGCCTCATTAGATCAAAGCACCAACTACATTGACAAGCGTACCTCATTTCCCAAAACGTCGTATTTAGCAGCCAGTTCCCAAGAGTCAATGTCTGACATTTTGGCATAATTAAGTAGATATGGCCGTATTCGTTCCCTGTAAAAAAGGGGACAAAACATCAAAATAATAAAGACTTAATGTTGGATAACAAGCAAAAATTGTAACAGCTTTCCATTTCGGAAGCCATGACTGTTTTGTTGGTGTTGTTATATTTCCTCCTTTGTGTTAAATGATCCGATTTTCAATCCTAATTTAAATTTTTTTTTTTTTTTACATAATACGAACAAAAAACTAACTTAATAATAGTGTAACACGAAAAAGACGTAAAATATTGCGTTTATTTATATATTCACTGATGTCTAAGTAAACATGGATTCAAATAATTTCAACAAAAATAAAAATAATATTAAATATAATGATATCGTCATGGCATCACAAATGACTCCAAACACCTACAATTTATTGGCTATGCTGAAAAAATCATTCGAACCACTTAACGGCTACTTCAAAGGAATATTATAGATCTTTGAATATAGACAGTACATCTATGTCCTTATATAATGTATAATTAATTGTGTGTGCGTGCGTGTGTGTGTGCGTGCGTGCGCGCGTGTGTGTGTGTATGTGTGTTTGCGTGCGTAAGTTTTTATTACATTGGCTGTCAGTTTAGACTTGACATTCAAAGTGGTTGAGTAAAGAAAGGAAATATGTATTGATTTTAACGGCACTCATTAAATTTCAGTCATCATATATTTAGGTCCAAAAACATTGCGAAAGAGATGCTCGGTCAACAGAAGAAACTAACTGTCACAGACATGGATTAGTTATATTCTCCTAGCGGAAGGATATTTCACATTCATGATGGCACATAGCTAGACTTTTTTATATATCAGTATTGAAAACTTGTTTGGAACGGTCATAAACGACTAATAGCATGTAATTTTTAAGTGACAATATACTAGGTCCATAGTTTTTAAAGTGTTTTTCAATTCGGGCAGTATGAATACAAACGTAGCAAGCAGTATTTTGTATTCACTCACTATATTTGAAATGTTTACTGACTGGATTAACTATTCACCTGCTCTTTAAGGTAACATATATATTATATACTATAGATGTACATACTCCGGGCAGGCACAGCCGTTTAAATATTGGCGATGGGGTCAATAATAAATAAGGGCGCCATCAGTCATTTGAAATGCGCCTACAATGTACTCAATAAATGTAAATATTGTCGCAAAAAAGGGAGCAGCAGATTATTGTGGGCCACAAACGCCCCCCCCCCCCTTCCCCTTCCGTCAGCGCCGCCCCTGATACTACATATCATGACAAAATTTCATGTGAACCTGTCCCAAGTATCCGTTTAAAAATAAGATATCCTTACAATATATGTAAATAAATTCTGAATCATCTTTTAAATATGATTTTACAATAAACTATATTGATACTCACTGAATTAGTTTTTATACATCGTACCTCTTAACAGTACTAAGTGTACACACTCATAGTATCATCATTTATGTATGAGCTTTACATATGTAGAGAACAATGAAGGTAGACTATAATGTTTATTAATTCATAGAATACAGTTACGCCTTCACACCTTTTACTATTTTTAGAAATGCATAACTATACACGATGAATCATAGAAGACGCTAGAATATATTTGATTTAAAATATAAAGATTCTTTAGTCTCGACTTTCATCATCTTTAAAAAATATTGATAAATTATATTATTATTATTATTATTATTATTTATTTATTTATTTATTTATTTATTCATCCATTTATTTTATTTTATTTTTAACCTATTTTTAGATGTTTAAGGTATTTTTTAGATTTTGTGAACTTCATGATGACTAGAAATATGTTATAATGGATAAGATTGAAGGATGTGTTTTGCATAAATGATTTTGATTAAAAATAATAAATAAAGTATAAATTATAAAATTAAAGTTCATGTTAATATTCAAAACGCATGTCCAGGATTTTCAGAATTAAGATGGTTCAGTAAACTTTACTTAGAATTTGTGTCACATAGTACATTTATTTATATGGAAATTATATTAAAAAGAAACAAATATATTCAAATTCATGGAATAGAAGAAGTTGTGTATGAAACAATATATCTTAAGCAAATTCTCTATAAATTAAGTTTTAAAGTAATAACTCTGGAAAATAGAAAACAAATATTTTTTTTATATTACTGACTAAGACACAGTGTATAATAGGTCAATGTTTTATTGAAAACTCAATTTGCATCAGTTTATTAATACAAGTCGAATTTATTATAGAGAGAATGAAACCAAGATGTTTGTATACTATTTATAAAGTTTAAAGTTAATGTATGTAAAGGCGTAGAGCTAATTGAAAGAGTTGAATGCACGTTTTAACCTCCACCTTGAAAAGTTTTATATTTACGCCCGATTTTATTAGAAATTGTGACAAAAATGTTTTCATTTGAAAACACAAAATTGTGAACACTGAGACACACTGCAAACAAACTACCTGTATATTCCCGTGTTCATTTAAATACTGAATATATTAGAGAACATATATAACATACTAACAAGAAAGAAATCACAGTGGTTAATTTCATTTTGTTTGCAGAGCCACTTAGATAACCCCTTAAATATTTGTTCTCTTTCCCCATGAACTGAATCCTATTCAAACCGCTCTATATCAATTTGGTCTACTAAGAGGTTTATCAATAGCTACAGAATCTGATGTTTGCTAGTGGTACTAATGTTAAAGATTCATGTCACACCTTTATTAAAAATGAAAGCAGCTTCTTTTATTAAGAACCTTAAGCTTTTAGTGTATAACGTGTTCCCCTTCCTGTTAACCAAATTACCTAGATATATGTTTTGAGAAATTAAACAAAATAAATCAGTCTTCAGGTAAAATATTACTTACAATTTATTGCATGTAAAAAGATAAAAGTTATAAACAGTACAACTGATTGAGGATCCGGATAACAATTTTCGAAATCACAAATGATGCTATAGAAAAAATCCGTCTCCATCCAAAACACCTAAGGAGCGAAAGTGTAACCCTGCCGGACGCAAATTCGTCATTTTAATTGAATTCGAACGTAGCAATATGGCGTTTCAAGAAACATGTGTGATCTTTTTTACTTTACTATCATCCAGTTTCGCCTCATGTGAGTAGTTAAATATTAATATAATTAATATACTGTATTATTTGCTATTATTTGTACTACTACCATTACTATTATTAATACCACTATAATCTGTACTTTTAATATATTAGTACTATACCACAGTTACTTATGGTATATCGTACCTAATTTTATGTATTTTACATAATCAGACTTTCGTAATTTTACAATAGTAAGTCCTCAGTTATTTTAAAATCATTTTCTGTGTATTGATATAATGCTGTGTTAGTTTATCAAGCCATCCATACTAATTTTCTGTCTGTCTGTCTGTCCCTGCCTGCCTGCCTGCCTGCATGCCTGCCTGCATGCATGCCTGCCTGCCTGACTGTGTCTCAATTCACGTTGATCTACAGATATGTGTATATTTGTATCACTTAGTAAATGTATGAACATGTGTTTATATCTTTTTGGATATGATACAAGCTATGTTTGCTTTAGTGTAGCCAAGATTAGGCAGACGAGGCGCTTGCCTCGTCTGGAATTTCCGCAAAAAAAAGTTCCCCACGATACTGATATTTATTATCCAAGTGGTTCAAGCACCCAGCGTCTGGGTTTACCTGGCGTGTTCCCCTCAATGGCTTCGCCCTAGGTTTGTGTTCATTTGTATCATATATGAGTTTGTACCGTTTTGGATATGATATTTTGGAACAATGTACAATTAAATAATTGTGGTAACAAAGTTTTAAAACAACCGTTTAATCAACGTAACAATAGAAAGCTCTACAGAAATGTTACTTTTATTTGGACAGATTGTGAACTGTCACCCAACCAAAAGTGTCAGGTGGGAAATATGTGTACACCAGGTACTTTAGTACAAGGTGTAGTTCTGTGTCCGGCCGGTCAGGTTTGCTGCAAACAGTCACAAGGTATGTGAAATTTAAACTATGTCACCATTTAATTTTTTAAATTTTTTTTTAATATATGCCAAGAGGTATGTGAAATACAAACAACGCGACCAGGTAAAAATTAATGTAAACTATACATTGAAACTACAGATGCAATAATTCATTATATATTTATATGAACCCTTGAAATAGCCCGTGACAGTTGGTAATGTCTTGAAAATTGTTGCGGAGTTTTTCGTTCTCCGCAGCACTTTTTTTTTTGCCGCGGAGTAATTGTTTTTTTCTTATTAAAAATAAAGTATACTTTACGCTAAAATAGCTATGGAAAATGCAGTGGACAGTATTTATCTTCAACATTTATTTTGCCGTGGACATTTGGTTAATTTCAGGGGTTGTATATAAATGAATCAGTGTTACGTATGCACGTTTTTTTGTAGCGAGTTTATTTTGCATAAATACTATGGGATCCTATGCTTGTTCTTGTAGCCTAGGTTACGAGTGAGATTATGTCAGTAATAATCCCATTTATACCCCAAAAAAAATCAAGTTTCACTTAAAGGCATAGTCCCATGGAATTTAAGGGGCTTTGTGCTCTAAATATTGATTACGAATGAAACTTGCATGCATATGTTATACTAGATCTCGTTTTCATATCACGCAAAACATTTTAACTGAACCATGGTATAGGGAATTCCATGTCTAGTTGATCGATTTTTTTCACATTTACAAAATTTTAATTTCAAAATCGGAACTCCTCGTGGGGCGAAATAAATTAGTACGAAATGTTTTTGCAGCTACAAAAATATTCAGAAGTTTTAAAATAACGGCTAACGGGGGAATACCCGTCACGTGACCCCTTCAACGGAAAATATACTGGGTTCTTTTTCGATTTATTTGTCTGTGAGCATAATTTATTGTTATTTTTAAAACATAGATAATAAGCAAAATGCGGTGGTTATGTAAGTACTTGAATTAAGTATTTCTATGGACAAATTAAATGTTTATATTTAAAATTAATTCTTTGTTTGGAAATTAATTAGGTCAAAAGTCCGTGGGAATATGCGTTTAACAAACAAAATGTTTAAAGATATACTATTAGGTTAGATAACGTAATCTAAAAATATTAAAAAGAAAGGAATGATATTTAAACAGTACCATAATAATTTCATATGCATATTTAATTTTGTGTTATTTGAATGTTCTGATAGATATCAACACACACGTCGACATATTTTATTTATTTATTTATTTGCTTTAAGGTATTGGAATGTTTTTACATACATAAGCGCACATAGTGGCTGATTGACCCATTGGCATATGGGTGTTACTTGTGTAGGTAAGCCCACAGGCTCTCGGAACATTGATGACGTCATTTCTCTATTGAGTTTCTATAAAAAGTATAGAAACTGACGATACATATCAATTTATTTAATTCTGAACGCCTGTGGGTAAGCCTTGCTTTGACACTTTAAAGGAGCAAGTTCATAGTTGCATATGCCACTTTTTGCCATTTTAAAATAGATATTAATTTTTGTGATAGACAAGTGCAAATTAATGATCCATATAATATATCAACACACACAGGTGGATATATTTTAATTCTTTATGCATTATATCTGAACATTTTTAGATATCAACAAACATTTGGAAATATTTTGTTTAATTGTCTGTTAATGTATCTAAATGTTCTTACAGATGTTAACGAGTGTTTAACGGGAACAGCAAAGTGTGACGTCAACGCCGACTGCACGAATACCGTGGGCAGCTACTACTGCACCTGTAAACCTGGATTTACTTTAAAAGGATCTTTATGTGCAGGTTAAATTACAATTATACTAAGATGTCAATCAAAATTAGGAGGCAGGGTCTTTTTGGATTTATTCCTGTTCCAACCTGTGTACCACGACTGATATACCAAAGTCCGAAGTATCTTTCTGTCTGTGGAAAAGTACATTTACAAGATCCCTAGATGCTAATCGGAAAGAGTAGCTTATGTAGTGGAGCGGGTTTTCTCTAAAGACTACATGTCAGAATTAACAAGTGATCTCTTTAAATTATTATTATTATTTTAATTTCCAGTCATAATTGTTAATAGTTAGCTAATCATACACCATATTCATTGCAGACTTTAAAAATTTACTACTTAATTTTTTTATTACATTATATACTATAGGGAAAACTATAGAGAAATTAATTTATTTTCAGACATCGATGAATGCAAGGCCAACACCCACAACTGTGTCGGAAGTTCAGTTTGTACTAACACACTGGGATCGTACCAGTGTTCGTGTGTGACCGGATATAGGTTTAACGGTGTTACGTGTGTAGGTAAGCCTTGCTTTGACACTTTAAAGGAGAAATTTTATAGTTGCATATGTCATATTTGGCATAAAATTTTATTCAATATTGTATTTATTTATATTTTTTCATTCATTCATTTATTGGTAGATATATATTCATGAAACACACATTATTTGTTTTAGGCCTAACTAATACTCATTTTTGTTTTCGTTGTACAGACATTGATGAATGCGTGACAGGAACACACCAGTGTGGACTACCCAGTGCTTGTACGAACACCATTGGTTCATACACGTGTACCTGTGGGCCTGGTTACTATAGAAGTGGGTCACAATGCATAGGTCTGTCTTCATATCTTACCAACGGAACATGTTTTATTTATTTATTTTAATTTTTATTTTTTTAAATGTATTTTTTTATTATTATTATATTCTAATTATATAATATTATTATTATATTATTATCAGTGTGTAAATACAACATATAATTGCAGCGCAAAGATTTTGAGCAAAACTCGCTAAGTCCATGCATAAGACCCTAAATGACAAAGCCTTTAAAAAGTGTTAGTGTACTAGGACTATTAGAAGAATGTACTAATAAGAAACGCTACATCAAACATGCAATTTATGTAGTTGTATCTATTTATTTATGTAGTGGGCTTGGCTAGGTTTGTGAATTTTATATTTTATGAGCGTTGTAAAACATAGTGGGGTTGTTGTTGTTGTTTTGTTATCATTATTATTTCATTTTTTAAATTATTATTTGTTAATATTTATTTAGTTATTTCAAAATGACAGCATGGATTTAGCGAGTTTTGTGAAAATATTTTTTAAATGAGTCCATAACCACATTCATATCTAAGGTCAATTTAGTGTTTCTTTTCCTTGACTAGAAACTTCATTTGTTTATAGAATTTATTAAAGAAAATAATATTTTATATAAATAAAAGATGAAAACACGTGATACGGTAACACGAGTAACATATTAAAATCTGAATGGCTATGAAAATGTTTGAAATTGTTCCGTGTTTCAATGTAAGATTATTATCAATCCACATTTTTCAAGATAACAATTCTGTTAGAAAATATTAGTATGAATTGTAACACACGTAACATATAATAGACCCTGTATTTCCTTGGTAATGCCGAGGTGATAATCAGAGTCTGGCTAAGATTATAATGTTTAAGAACGCTGTAGTCATAAAACTTGTTTGTGACTTGTTTTCCTCCCATCAGTCAGAATTTCTGAGTTCTTTTCTCTCAGAAAACGAGTCAGCTATTAGAAGAATATCAATACATCATTATGCGAATGCGTTATATAATCAGATTTGTCCATTTCTATGGTTTAAATGTAATTTTCGGAATTTTGAATGTGATACTTATACTCTACACTTATGCCCATTTGATATTGTTTATCTTGAATCAGTAGTTTAATATGTCTGCAAAACAAATATGTAAACAAACTTAAATCCAACATACATCGAAGTTATGGTGTGAAGGTTATTATATAGGCATAATAATAGCATATGCATGAACAGTATATTTTCTTTATAACAGAGTACGCGTGTGGTGTGGTTGGTCCACTGCAGCGTGTGAACGGTGGACAGAACGCGGTCCCATGCGCCTGGCCCTGGCAGCTGTCCATACGACGCAACCTTGTCGCCCCAAGTCCTGCCAACCTCATGACATCAGTTCATGAGTGCGCCGGAACACTACTTAGTCCGTACTGGTTCCTCACAACTCCGGAGTGCATCCTATAGTGAGTTATGTAGAAGTGTTTTTAGATAGTGGTACGCAAGCCCGTGGGTCAGGTGGGCCAGTTGTCATGGGCCTACAAATTTGAGGGTGTCTGCTACACCTGGTATTTAGCACTTATTACAAAAATACTTCGTGAGCAATCTGAAATGGGGCCTACATTTCCCATCTGGTCCGGGCCTATTACCAGCTTTGCACAGGCCTGACCTGGTGATACGGGGTGATATCGTTGTGATATCATTTTTGTTATCGTAATATCGTTGTGAAATCATTGTAATGTCGTGATATCATATCATTATGATGACGTGATGTGATATGCTTGTGATTTTGAATGTATTATTGTGAAATAATATCGTTGTTATTGTAATATCGTTGTGAAATAACTATAATATCGTGATATCATATCATTGTGATGAAATTATGATGAGATATAGTTGTGATATTGTGATATGCAGTGTTTTATTGAGAAAACTGTTTTAATATTGTTGTGATACCATCATGACATCGCTGTGTGTATTATATTGTAA